>JAYJMB010005731.1:0-11696 GCA_036873735.1 Pouteria campechiana
CCAAACACTGCAAAATCGCGTTTTGGCTGAAAAAAGCGCTTTTACACTCCCAAAACGCCAGGCCAAACAGGCCCTTAAACTGGCCGTTGGAAGTCACGTTCAATTCTAGTAGCGTGAACCTTTTGATGAAACTTGGGACTTTAAAAAGCTTTTAATGCCCAAGAAGCATCAAAATTTATGGGTATTTGCAGCATGAAAATGTCTAATCTAAATTCTAATAATCGTTGTGGCTGTGCATGCATGACTTCTATCGCACCATTCCAAATGTAGGAGTAGAACCCGGCCACGTGCTGTGCCGGGTTGACTCGACCATGGAAGAGAGAGCCTGGGTCTATCCATGCCCAAGCTCGGATTACACGAATCCAAAAAAGAAGAGCGCGTGGAATGGAAAGTGGTCCCATTCCCTTTCTCAAGACCCCCATCATTCAATTGCAACTTGCAAGACCAACCAATAATCCCAAAGATTCTAATTTTTAATTGCAAATATGTCTATGTTTTTAAATATTAATAAATATATTTATAAAATTATAAAAATTTTGCAATTATACCAATTCCATAATTTTTTTCATAATTCATAATAAATTATTCATCATGACAGTCAATAACGGAATTAGTATACATGCAAAAATTTTAATAAATTTATAAGTATATTTTCTAATATTTTAAAAATCCGTAATTACAAATAAAAGATATAAGTATACATGTAAATGTCCCCTTTGTATTAATTAAATTTAGTTTTCGTTATTTTTTTTCATTCTCTATTCGAACAATACATGTATGAAATTGCAAATTCCTATATAGGGCCCACTTATGATGTGTTCAGTGGTGATGATGGGAGGACTGGTTGGATGGTTAATTTATCGCATTGGCATTATTTTTGTGTCAGGGGTTCCTTTTCGAAGCAAAAATGGTTTTCTGTGAATTGATCATAGCACGGCTGCTTGCTCATTTTTATTCAGAAAATAAATTTCAGAAATAATTTATTATAATAACAAGGATTATATTTTTTATTATGAAAATTTTCAAAATTATTATGTAGTCAAATGGTTAACTTGAACTTTTTGACGCTTGGAACAAATTCCAAGCTTAGGTCTAACATTAGGTTTATCTACACGATGGTCAACCGAAGTTAACTTTTGTTCTAAGCATATTCGCATAAGATTGGACATAATACGACTGAAGAGTTGAATGGGACCAGCTCAAATACATGTGCCAAAGACTTTAGCTTCTTTGATACTACTGAAAAATGCCAACCTCGATTGGACCTGTGGAGCAATATTTAAGTTTGAAAGAGTATCTCTAAAACCATTTAGGTTGTGTGAGTTTTCGAAAGGGTATTTGAATTCTTCTGCCAAGAGACTTTCTAATCTACTTTTACTTGCATTCATACAATCTCATTTTAGTGTATTAATCTTAAACTCCTTATTGATCCATTAATATTATGCAAGTTTTTGAATATGTGAGCTCATTATATCTTAAAGATGAATTACTATCTTCTAGTAACTTTACACTTCTTATCAATTTCTTAAAATGACTATATTAGATAAGATTCGAATTTGTTTATTCTATTAGTATTTTGTGCATATATTTTTTTAATGTTTTTTTAAAGGTCTTTCACTTGGCTCCCACAATGTTTTTAATAGCATTTTGTTTGCTTCTGTTTACAATTTGGATTATAAGTAGACTATCTCATTGAATGTGGGCCTCAATTGACAACCCCAAGTAAAAAATTCAAAGCTTCTCTTTGTCATTTTCTTCCCTTGCCTTTTCAATTTTCATATAAGGAGTCGTCCATTATTTTGATCGAAGAAGAGTCTTTTCAGATTCTGATTGTGAAGACTACTCAAAAGAGAAAGAGACTTTAATGTTATCTGCTAAACTAATCCACATGGAATATTTCTTAGTATTAGAGAATTTTAACAAAGATACCTAATTATTGAGATAGCATTATACCATATAAGATTACAACTCTAATGAGATATCTTTTCCAGCTATTACGTAATCCTACGAGACCAAGACTTAGAATGTATGTCCTTCTAGAATCTTTCTCTAAAAGAGAATCATCATTCCACTTGCATACAGGCTATATACGTATCCTGGCTACGTATATTGGCATCCCCTGACCTTTGTTCTAGTTTTGCAGGATTCAAAATAATATTTTCTCGAGAGCCACACATCAACATTCCATTTGGGGATGACTTAAACATTGACACCGTATGTGGGAATCCAACTATAATCAAAAGCAACAGCGAGCTCCCAATAATCTCGCGACCCAAAGGCTCCAATGAGTGGATCAATCCCATTTGACGCAAGGTTTTGTAGAAGCTACCCCCCATGAAAATTGCTGCCACATGAAGATTGAAGATAAAAAAACAAAGCAAATGGTTAAGCACACCAAGCATTACAAATAACGGAGGCTGCAAAGAGGTAAATAAATAGCCATCATCCATAAATCATATTAGATAAATCATATTAGTCATGTGGATCGTAAATCATCATCTGTTGTCGCATGAATTCAAGGTATAAATAATGTTTATTTATTGATTTATTCCATGAATCACATGGTATGTAATATAATCTTTTCTTATTGAAAAGCTTCCCATTTCTGCTATCACCATCATCCACCAAAGGTGCCGAGAGAGGAGTTTTAGTTTGTGAAGAAATTCAACTGATCTGATTTCCATAAAAATAGGCATTAACATCATATATTAATACATGTTGTTCACATATGCATCTTGACAGTGATGTATTACATGATTACCAAACCAAAATCTTGCACAATTTGCATCCCATCACAGCTTTTGTGGATGCCAACATTCACCCCTTTAAACATCCCATTCTAGCAACACCAAAGATCATAAGGCCATTGAACTTTAGATATCTGACACGTGCATTTCTTTAGAATTCTAATTGCATAAAAATATTTGTATGGCCTTAACAGTTACTAGATTCATGGTACATGAAATAAGAATATTAAACTAATTTATTGAACATGAATATTAGTGGACTTAAATATTCAGTCAGATGATATATAAACTTTAGCATGATTACTGGCCGCCTAATGGTTGTTTCGCTGATGTGATTTTGATGGTTAAGCACAAGCTATTATTCATAATTTGCTTATCCACGTCAAGGCCTTTTGTGCCAGCAATCTATGGCTGGCCTAGGACCTATCTTAATTGTTATTACCAGCAGTAGTGTTCCATTATCATCATTAGTATTACCTCTCTTGATCTATCAATCAAGTTCTGCTTTCCCACGGTAGATATTAAATATTTTCCAAACTTTTCTTGGGTTGATTGGATGAATGCATAAAATTATCAGGTGAGTTCAATTTGGAGCCATTAGCCGTGTGATGATTAGAGGTGAAATTTGGGTTCAACACCAAATGATCCCAAACTTGATTTTTAATTTTGGGCCGCATTTTTTTATGCATGCATGCACGGACATGAGACCTGTTTGCATTAAGGCATGACTGAAAATTCTAGTTAAGGCATTGGATATATGGTTTATTCGCAATTACATGAAATTAGCATGATGCAACCGTATGAAATTCCATGGCACAAGGACGCAGGAAAATACATGGCACTAGGATGCATGATGAACACATCATGTTGCTAGAATTTTAAAAGAGTAAGAAAGCTTTCATATGCAAAAAATTCAAATGTGTCCATGATATTCCAATGTCCATTATTGAATTTAATTTAGATAAAATATCTAACTGCTGGAATTTCATGTGGAAAAGGATGTTAGAATCTTTCAAGCATGGTTACCCATGGTCACTATTAATGCACTATTTTCCACTATTTTTCACCATTTATGCATTGTCTACTATTCATGCAGCACTATTCACACAATACTATTCACGTAAAGCACTATTCACACTAAAATTATTTTGATAAGATTTACGTTTCTTAAACTCATATTTTAGTAATTAAAAAGCCACTTTCAATATTTTTTGACTTTGTAGATTCAATGAACATAGTAAATTATCCAAGAGATAGTTAGATTATGATATGTAAGTGAATAGTTGTAAAGGCATAAGATTTTTATGACATTTAATTCATAAAATTATTCATGTGTTGTTTTAAAGTGCTGAAAATTATATTAGCAACATATTAAAAATTATGCTTGTTGGATATTATGCATGCGTTGGATTATACTTGCCAAAAATTATGCATTTTATACAACAATTGGAAATTGTTTACTTAGGCATTCATGTGTCAAATTATGCATATAAACTGAATCTTTGGGTGGAATTGGTATTTCTAAATTGCGGGATCTCGTGAAGAGTAGATCAAGACCAAACAGGTTGCCACGCTAGGCAGATCTGTTGTTTCTAATATTTACAAGGTGCCACAAGTGGCGAATCCATTGTTTCTAATATTTACATGAAACTGCAAGAGGCAGATTCACTATTTCTGATATTGCAGGTTTCCACAAAAAGGATAAAAGATGGATTTGATATTTCTAAGATTGCTGGTTGCAATGAAGACATATCCCAAGAACCTAGAATCTAATGATGTATTATCAGTAAAATCTCCTCTATCTACCTTTTCATATCAGTGTATAATTAGTTTAATAAAGCAATGAACGGATTCTCATGAGTTATTCAAAAAAAATTCTATTAAAGCTACCTCACTTTGCTAGTGTTTTTTTAATTAAAAATTTAAATAGGTCAAGAAGACCGATTCGGCAGTACCAAACCAAAGGATACGCATGAACAAAGGCCGTTAAGAAGACTGGTTCGGTAGTACCGAATCAAAGGACTTGCCTAAATAGAGGCCCTTGAGTTTCTGGTCCCACTACATGCCCGACTAGAAAGAGTTTCTGATTTTGCTATATGCCCGACCAGAAGGAGTTCGTGGTTCAACTATACGCCCGAGCAGGAGGAGTTTCTAGTCCAGCTATATGCTTGACCAGAAGGAGTTCTAGGTTCCACTATATGCTTGACCAGGATAAGTTTTTGATTTTGCTATAGGACTGACTAGAAGAAGTTTTTGCTCCCGCTATATACTCGACCGAAAGAAGTTCATGGTCTAGCTATATGCCCAACCAGGAGAAGTTTCTGGTCCCGCTATATGCCCAAGTGGAAGGAGTTCTTGATCCCGCTATACGCCTAACTAAGAGGAGTTTTCAGTCCCGCTATATGCTTGACCGAAAGGAGTTTTTGGTCCCACTATATGCTTGACCAAAAGGAGTTTCTAGTCCCGCTATATGTCTAATCAAAAGTAGTTTTTGGTCCTGCTATACATCCAACTAAAAGGACTTATTGGTCCCGCTATATGCTCTATTAAGAGGAGTTCTTGGTCCCTCTAAATGCTCGATCAGGGAGAGTTTTCGGTTTTGCTATACGCCCGACCGGAAGGAGTTCTTGGTCACACTATATGCCCAACCAAAAAGAGTTTTCAGTCCCGCTATACGCTCGATCAAAAAGAGTTTTTAGTCCCTCTATAGGCTCAACTAGAAGGAGTTCTAGTCTCGCTATACACCCGACTCGGATGAGTTTTTAGTCCTGCTATATGCCCGACCAGGAGGAGTTTCTGGTCTCGCTATATGCTTGACCGAAAGAAGTTTCTGGTCCTGCTATAAGCCCAACTAGAATAAGTTTTCAGTCTTGCTATACACCTGACCAAATGGTGCACCTAAACAAAGGCCATTGAGTTTTCGATCCCTCTTTATGCCTGACCGAATGGAGTTTTCAGTCCCTCTATGTGCCTGACCGGAAGGTGTGCCTAAATAGAGGCCACCGAGTTTCCAATTCCATTCTCAGAACCGAAGAGTGGATCTAACAAAGGCCCTGGAGTTCCCGATTCTGCTATATGCCCGATCAGTGAGTGCACCTAAATAGAGGTCACTGAGGTTCCTGTTCCATTCTCGAAGCCGAAGAGCGTGTATAATAGAGGCCTAAGAGTTCTCGGTTCCACTATACACTCAACCAAAAGGTGCGCCTATATAGAGGCCATCAAGTTTCCAGTTTCATTCTTAAAACTTAGGAGCCGGTCTAAGAGAGGCCCTGGAGTTTTTGGTTCCATTATATGCTCAACTGATAAGTGCGCCAAAACAGAGGCTGGTTCCGTACAATGAAATTGAAGGACAACCTAAGTGAAGTCATCAGAGTTATTAGTTCTATAGAATGAAACTGGAGGGCGACCTGACCGAAGTCATCAAAATTACTCATTTCGCAGAATGGGACCAAAGGATGACCTGACTGAAGTCATCAAAATTACCAATTTTGCAGAATGAAAGCAAAGAAAAACCTGAGTGAAGTCGTAGGAGTTACCGATTATGAAGAATGGAACCGAAGGGCAACCTGAGTGAAGTCGTCAAGTTTTCCATTTCAACAAAATTGAAAAAAGACAGTAAGCAAGCATAAATAAAGAAGTAAAAGCCATTTAAAATGAAGCTGCTATGCCAGTTCAAAAAATTGAGTGTTGCATCATTTATCATATTTATCACATTTCAGAAGCACTATTCAAATAGAAATATGTGAAAGCATTGAAACATGCATAAAAGATCAAGCAAATAAGAAGACAAGTTCCACCATGTCTCCTTAAGGGGGGATTGGTGTTAGAGAACTCTAACATAAATACCCAATTATTTAGCTGACACTATACCATGTAAGTTTTCAACTCTAATGGGATACCTTTTTCAACTACTACGCAGTCCCATGAGACCAAGACTCAGGATGCGTATCCTTTTGGAATCCTTCTCTAGACGAGAATTCTCATTCCACTTGTGTATAGGCTATATACGTATGTTGGCAATGCACCCACGTTCAATTATAAATACACTCAGGTATGTACCTTGAAAATATAGGCTCTTGCTACTATCCATCATCTCTAAAAGTATCTCATTTATTAACTTGAGTGTCAGAGTAATCACATTGGGAACACCCTTGACATCCTTTGACCTTGTTCTAGTTTTGCAGGATTCAAGGCGAGATTTTCTTGAGAACCACATCAGCATTCCATTTGGAGACGACCCAAAAACTTGGTTAGACCCATTTGAAAGCTCTTTTAAGGCCATTATTTAAACAACAGTCAATGTTTTCATTTAAATCCATTCTTTAACTTCAAATGAAGCTACTATAAAATAACATAAAAATTTTATATTATATACATAATTTCTAGTACTAAAATTATTAACTTCATAACAAGAAAATTTTTATTCTATGTCCATACTTTTTAATATCAAAATCTCAATTATTGTTTTCTATTCATCTCTAATGTCCAAGGTATCAATTTACATATTGTTTGACATTTTTCCTTTCATAGAAATTTCATAACATTCATGAGAAGCTCTTTGATCTCCCCTTGCCACTCTGATTCCTCTACTTGTAGGTGTTGAACATAAATTCTTAAAATAGCTTAGTTTTGATGACGAACATTCTTAACCAACTATGTTTTGATGATTAGCAATGACATAAGTAAAATATTAAGGTACTAACAATTCATTCTCAAGCATTTTGTAGAAATATTTTTCATACTTAACTGAAGAATAATCTTCATGATGATCAAAGGAGAAACCAAGTAAATGCTTAAATAAAATAAGTATATAAATTACAAATTTACTTGAAGAAGAAAATAAAAAGTTTAAAGCTTTTGAGGAAGCTTCGGAGTCAACTTCGGGATCAAATCTCATTTCTTCAGAGTTGCTCAAACCCCTTCAGAGATAAGAGGTTAAGGCTTAAGAGCCACTGGGATACTTCGGAGACAAAGAAGCAACTTTTGGGATCACGAAATCGCAAAATGTCGAACTCAGCAAAAATACATCAGAGCTAAACAAAGGCTTTTCGGAGCCACTGAAGCACTTCGAAGAAAGAAAGAAATAACGTCATAGTCTATTCATGTACTTTGAAGTCATCAGCTCAAGTACTTCAGAGTCCGTTAATGCACTTTGGAGTCATAGGCCTACGAGCTTCAAAGTTAAGTCAATTATTTCAAGACTTAATCAAGTTACTTCAGAGATAACGACGAGAGCTTTCAGTGTTAATGGAACACCTTTCGAAAAATACATCGAAGTCAGAGGAAATGAACTTCGGAGTTAAGTTAACCACTTCGGAGTGGAGCCAAATAATTTTGGATTCAACAAAGTATTTCAGAGACAACAAAGCATAGCCTTTGGAGTTAGTTTCCTCAGAGTCACTTACTTTGGAGACAAAAAAACTTTTCGGAGTTCGGGGACAATTTCTTTAGATTCGGCCTCTCCAGTCCTAATGTGAGTCATTTCAATCATAATATTTTGGAGCTTCTAAAACACATCTTCGATGTATCCAAAGCAACAACAACTTGTGCGAAGTGTGCAAAAATTTTATATTACTTAGAAGCTCAAAGGATTTAAAGCTAACTCATAGCCTTTGAAATCTTGTTGAAAGTACAATGATCTTAAATTCGAACATTTCTCTGCATTAAATGTTTATCACCTACAACAGTAGAGAAAGTCAGAGATCTGAATATAAAAAAAGTTAAGTGAGATCAAAGAAGATAATAGTTTTATATTGAAAAATAAGAGAGAGAGCACTTACTAAGTCTTTAAGGCTTTTTTTCCATGATTTCAACTCCACTGTAGTTCATTCAAATAAACATTCAAAGTCATTTATTCAACCACTTCTGGAGATTAAATCATAATGCTTTTATTGGTATATTATTTATGTTTAATGCTTTCAAAATTAGTAAAAAATTATTCTGTTAGAGACATTAATATTTGTACACTTTATTTCTATATATTTTTGCAAGTTTGAGAACTTGCATCTGTGTAGTGAAAGCAAGTAGGATACTTGCTGAATATTCGTGTAAAAGTTTCTAGTGAATTTGAAAAATCAGTAAGTTATTGATGAGCTTGTAAAACCAACAAGTATTAGTAAAACTTGAGTTTAGTAAAGAAGGCTAATTCAGAGAAGTAGAGTAGGAACCGAAGTGAATGGCTGAATTACTATAAAAATATCAGTCTAAGTGCATTATGTTGTCTGTAATTTCATTAGTCATACACTTTGATTATCATCTGGCCAAAATTTTTAAATACTCACTTCACCCCTCCACCTCTTGAGTCACCATCTGAATGGGACCTATAGTAGGAAATTTCACTATAAGATAATATATGGATGCCTTTACCTTCATTTTGTTGAGTCTGAACATTGTAAGCAGAAGGAATTTTTACTGCTAGAAGATTGAGAGCTCTAGTGGCTTTTTCTTTGCCATCTCGCATTGTGTACAAGAGGATGATGATGTCATTTGGTATCATTCTATCTCCTGTGAACTCCAACAACTGTACTGCCGCTAGCTGCAACTTTTCTTTAGGAATTTTCCTCTTTTTGAAGCAATGATAAAACAAAATGTTTGTAAATGATTTGTTATCAACCATTATTCTTTTCACTTCAAAGTTTAAAATTAAATTACTGCTAATATGACTATGGCATCATTATGAGGGATAACTATGTTGTGTGTGTCCCCTTTAGAAAAGATGATTGGAAAGTCATTATCATCTCATTTTGTCTTGGAATTTTGCCTCACAAGATCAATCTGTTTTACGTAGTCCTCCTTCTTGCTTGGTTACTGCCTCCCCATGCAGGTCGTGCTGTAATCACATTGATTGTTCCTATTATGGGTTGGTTTGCTATAGTGGCATCGTCTCTCTCTGATTCTCTTGGAGTTGTCGTTCTTTATGGAAAGGCATCTCTTCTTCTGTCTCCCACCCTCTAGCTTCACTGATTATTACTGGCCATACACTTTTGTAATTTTCCTCCCCTAATGAGTTTCTTGATCTCACATTTAAGTTGGATGTAATTTTTAGTATCATGGCTAATATCTTTGTGTTAAAGGCAGTATTAATTGGAATAAAAAAAATTAGTTTTTTTTATCACTAATGGCTTTGGGAGCTTGCCCCTGATCTTTTATTTCATGGTAAATGTGTGTATAAGATCAGTTGAGAGGAGTGAAACCTTCCTTAATGGCTTCTTAATTTGCCTTTCTCAATTACTCATCATGACACATGGGGGAAGGGGCGGGTCTAATTTGCTTCCTCTTAACTCCAATGTCTTCAGCTCAGGTGAATTCTTCTGTATTGGTATCTATTCAAGGCTTTCAGAAGCTCTGAATAACTTTTAAGTAGGAACAAACGCAATTGATATCTTATGTGTTTGCTCTTGATACCATTCTATAGCGCTACGGCTGCTACCTTGTGATCTAATCCCTTTATATCTATTAAGAGACAATTGAATCAGTTGATATATTCTTTGAGGGATTCATTATCTTTTTGTTTAACCACTATTAATGATTCAATAGTCTTCTTTTGATAAAGAATGCTAAAAAGCATCTTTCCAAATCATCAAAGGAGTTAATGGATTTAGCTCCAAGTTTGGTACTATGATAGCATTACTCCTTTTAGTGTGGGTTAAAAGGCATAACATTTGATGGTGTTCAATATTCCTACCAGGTTTATCTATCCATTATATTTGGTCAAATTATCTTCTGAATTGGTAGTTTCGTCATAAGCCTCTGTAGAAGGCATTTTAAATCCTTTGAATAGGGGTTCCCCCAAAATTTCTTTGATGAAGGGAGATTGCCTCACCACTCCTCCATTTTTTACTTTCCCTTGAGAAATTCATCATTCAAGCCCATCAATTCTTCCTTCTAAGAGCCTTTACGCTTCCATTTGCAAACAAGATTGGGCTTCTTCCTCTTGAGGTTGATCAGTTTGTCCTTGGATTGGTTCCTGGTGTAGCACCCCACCAGCCCACACCACCTCTAGCCGATGGTTGCTACATATTTATACATGAATGTGTTAGCTGATGTATGATTTTTAAATAAAAATTTTGGCAGCATCTCCCCCAAGATTGAGTAATGTGAAGGAAAAAGAATCATCTGCGCAGCGTACTTGATAAGCATTTCAATATCATAGCGTATGAGAATAACTAATGTTTATCATTTATATTTTTCAATCAAAATTTATATACATCCCATCAAAATATAATTACATTCTAAGTTTTTTTAAATAAGACAACATCCCCACTATTCTTGAACAACCCGAAAATTAGGTCCTCTACTTATCCCTGCTTGAGTGTCAACTCCCTGTTGGGCTCTCTCACTTAACCTGTTATCAAAAAAAATTTCAATAAAACAGCGTGGGTCTGGGCAAACTCAATAAGTAAAAAAATATTCAGAAATAACAATTTAAAATAAATTTCATTATGAAAAAATCACATGCATATCATGCCCCATGCATTTGCCTCATCACTCCATCATCCATATACCACAATCTGAATCACATGCGCCGGCATAGCAGAATTTTCATCGCTACCCGATTTCCATGTATTATGCACAAGTCATGATAAATGAAGTAATACTCTATGTCATATCACCTTACAACCAAACAATACGACCGATGCCTCCATTCATGCCCTTGTCATAATTCCACGTCATGTATATAATAACCATACACCTCAAGCAACTAGGTCATCCTCATCACCCAATTATCCATCACAACTAAAATTTACACATCTTCTCATGCTCATGCCATATTTTTCTCAAAAATAATACTCGTAGAACAAACACATGTATTTCACATACCATTTCTCATATATTTATAAAAATAGTCAAGTAAGAGTATGAGAAAAATTAAAAATGAGCAAATAAACATGTAAAATTCTCAAAAGCACATAATAACCAATCATCATGGCCTGTCACATATAATAAATA
>JAYJMB010005732.1:0-54793 GCA_036873735.1 Pouteria campechiana
GACCCTTACTCACACTACTACAGAAAATTAGATTGGAGCAAGGTTCTAAATTTGGGTGCCCACGACAGCACCACCATAAGTGATAGATGAACTTTACTTTACTTTGTCTTAAACAAATTAAGCTTTGCACTTCATCTATAGGTTTGTTTGTAGTAAGTTGCAGATAAATGTGCCTATGCATTGAAGTTTACTTGTCTAAGCAGCTACTTCGTCTGTGCAGGTTTGTTTATGCTCACTATGTAACTTCCATTTCATCTTCCACTTTGTTTGTAGTAAGTAACAGACGAATTTAATCCAACAAATGAAGTTAAATTCCTCATTTTTTATTCTATAATAGATGGAGTTTGTCTCCATAACTTCCTTATTACTTCATGCTTGATTTGTCTGTCTTGGTTCAGCCAAAGTTGCAGATACTTTGTCTTTATATCTTGCCTTTTTATCTTCAGACGAATCCATTCTTCTAACTTTGTTGATCAGACAAAGTTTCTTCCTTTTGTGCATGGTTGTCTGGGCGGCTTTTCTTTTCTTTCATTTGCCTAAGTGCTTGATGGAATTACTTCTTCTTACTTTATCTCAAACAAACTTTGTCTGGTCGGTATAGATACTTCAAGTTTCTTAAACAACTTTATGCTCGTTGACCATGCTTTGCCTTCAACTGCTTCTATCATTGCATTTGTCTATAGAGTTTTCTCGTTGGATTTTACAAACAAAGCAAGCTCCTTGTAGCTCGCCTTTGAAGCCTTGTTTTCTTCTTCTCATTCTTCTATGATCTTTGGCAGTTTAATCCCTTTGGAACGTAGCAAATAGTTGTAGCAGTTGGTTATAGATAATTGTGAACTTTTACTTAGAGGTTTTCTGCACTTACTACATTTTTAACTTTCAGATACATTATTTAATCAGAATGTATTTTATCCTCATGTGATTTTAACATATTGTAGAGTAAGGATAATATACATCTCTATTTAAGTGTGTAATGTGAAAGTTTAATAGAGTTTAGTGCTAAATATGATTTAATAAATTAATGTATTAAAGAATGATAACTATGATTAAGTGCACAATTAAGTAAAAGATGTATGCTTTCATAATTAAACATTTATGATAATACATATCAATTAACGTTTATCAAATCATAATTATGCATATGATTGTTAAGGATTTAAGTGCACATATTCTTTTATCTTAATACAAGTTTTGTTATCATCAACATCATATATAATAATCCTAAAAAGAAGATGGTGGACAATCAACAATTGATGAACTTGAGAAGTTCAACCTAGGTACAAAAGAAGATAAGCACCCTATCTTCATTGCCAAACCCCAACCAAAGTAGGAAAAGATACCACTAATGGATCTTTTTGGGGAATTCAAAGATGTATTTACATAGACATATTCTCATATGCCAGGGTTAGATGTCAATATTTCAATGCATTCTTTGAATATCTCACCAAGCAAGCAGCCAATAAACAAGCACCAAGGAATTTTAGACCTAACTTGGAATAACATGTCATTAATGAAATCAATAAGTTACTAGAAGCTAACTTCATCTGAGAAATCAAGTTTTCAAGATGAATCTCCAGCATTGTCCTAGTCAAGAAGAAGAATGGACAAATCCGAGTTTGTGTCTATTTTCGCAATCTTAATGAAGCCTGTTCAAAAGATGAGTTTCCACAACCACACATGGAACTTCTTATCGATAGCACATCACTTTATGACACCTTCTTATTCATAAATGGCTACTTGGGCTACAACCAAATCAAGATGGCGCTAGCAAATAAGACATCTACTGCATTTTGGACTCCAATGGGTATCTTTTGTTATAAAGTTATGTACTCTGGATTAAAGAATGCTGGAGCAACTTATCAAAGACTCATGCAAGTTATTTTTTATGACATGTTTCACAATCATGTTGAATGCTTGATGATTCTAATTATAATTCCTTGCAAGTGTATGGACGTATAGCAATATAATGTGCAATGCAAGGGTTGATCCCACAAAGAACACTCAAATTGACTTAATTAATTTTAGTTACTAAATTATCTTAACCTTAAAAGAATGTATTTACAACTATATGAATATAAGTAATGATTGGTGTAATTTCAGAATTTAGAAGCTTAATGGAATGAAAGTAAATCAATGGCTAAATATAATGCAACGAGATTAACAAGATAAAGAAGTATATGGATCTAATTTCATCACAAGATGATGCCCCTTTGCTAATGAAATGTTAGATTTAATGCCTCACTTGAGTTCATTCTTTCAAAAGTAAGATTATTACCATTAGGCATTCAGGTTTAAATTACATATTTTCACTCATTCCAATTACCTATGACGTGCAGTATAATTGAGGGAAAACCCATTAAGCTCAAGAACATATGAACCAATATAGTATGGTTTAGCATATGGTGTCTACCTTAATCATTTATCCTTCTCATTTAAGAGAGCTCATGTTTAGCATATGGTGTCTACCTTAACCATGCTTTGATAATTAATCTAACTTATAATATTGGTGATCAAGCAATAAAATAAGTTAAATCATTGCAAATAACATCATGAATGAAACATGATCATATAGCATTAATAACTAACAATCAATAATAAAGAGTATCAAAAAGGTTACATCTTCACCCTAGAAAAATAGATTTAGTTCATAAGAGAAAATAAAACAACTCTCTTAAACAAGATGATCACAATAAAGAACATCTTCTCTCCTTCTTTCTTGTTTGCAATCTATTCTTCTTCTCCAACCTCTAAACCTTAGAAAGAACTCTTCAAATGGAAGTGAGAAGAACCCATAAGAAACCCTAACTTTTTTCCTTAAAAACTCAGCTTATATGCAATGTGAAAAAAAACCACAAAATTACTAATCCTCCACTGGCACTGGCGACACCGGGTTGCTGCCTGGCCGGTGGTGGTCGTGGGTCTTGGTGCCAGTGGTGCTAGGTGGGGGCTGGTGGCACTAGCTAGTTGCCTTGGTTTTGTGTTGATTTTTTGCTCTTTTTTATAGTTGTTTTCTTTTCTATCCTTTGAGCTTCTTCTTTTCTATCTTCAAGACACCTAGAAAATCCACAAATAAGTATGAAATTGATCTAAAAGAGACAGATTTGCAAATAACTAAACTTAAATATGTGTAATATAAGTGAATGAAATTCACTCATCAAATACCCTTAAACTTAATTATTGACTCATCCTCAAGCAAAATAGAAACACAAAAACACAAATGACATAACTATACCTAGTAACAACACTCAAATTCACAAAGAACACAATGAACATTGATCTCAGTCATTAATCCGAAATACCTCCATGAAATAAGCATAGTTAAGATAAACTATCAAGATATCACATGTCTTTCAATTTTTAACCTAAGCCTTTTCCTTTCCACCTTAGATTCCATGTGCATGTGTAAAAATTATAGTCATTCCAATCTACATCTTTTCATACTTACATTCATTCAACCAACTGAGTAACATATATTCAATGCAACCCTGAGAACTTGCAAATTAAACCAAAGAGACTACTTTTAGATAAGCATTTGATGTTTTTGTGGGCTCTATTACTATCACATTCCTCATATTTTTATTTTTATTTTTATTTTTCTTTTATTTTTGAATGTGATCTCCCCTATTATTCGGACTATATTACTATCACACCCCCAAACTTGTTTTCTTCCTGAATCATATAGATATGATCCCCCCTATCACTTGGGCTATATTACTATCATACCCCCAGACTTATTTTCTTTTTTATTCATAGAGCTATGATCCCCACTATTAACAAAGAGTTTTTACTCTTATTTTCTTTTATCTCATCTAATGCATGTCCCAACATAGTTACAATGCATTTTAGAATCAAAATTGAACCATGCATACTTAGTCTCCTAAACTCATGCTAAGCACCTAAAGATTTCAAAAGAGATGGCTAATTCACTATGATTAATGTGTATAAGGAATCTATAGTAAATTAGACTAAGGATCAAGTCAAGCATTATCGACAAAATGATTTCTATCATTTTCAACTTAACTATGTAAAAATGTTCCATATATGTCATTGATTTTATATGATGACCATGATCAATGTTCAAAACATACAACTAAATCCAATAAAATACTCAGCATAAAAATTTAAACTACTCAAACTAGACAAACCAACTAAACACACAACACAAACTAAACAAATTATAACAACCCCCAAACTTAAACAAAGAAATTCATAAACAAAAATAAAGTGCTAACACTGCCAAACTTGAACATAACATTGTCCTTATGTAGAATAAAGTAGTTGAAAACAAGGACTTCCATGAAATGGATGGATCACTCTTCTAAGCTTTCGTTTTGTCTGCCCAGCTTGAATCTTCAGCTGGTAAGTCAGGAAGTGTTGGTGGAGGTGGAAGGAGTTTTATTTTGTTTTTTTTAATGAAACAACATCTAGCGCCAATGGCGCCATCTTGTTGCCTCCCTTTACCTTCTTGTGGTTTTCCAGCACCAAAGGCACCTTGTTGCAGCCTTGAACCTTTCCTTTCCATGCTACTTCATCACCCTAATCTCCTTGCTTGAAATCCTTATTTAAAATATCAATGTAATCTAACTATTTACTAATCAAATTAGGCTTATTTAAACTAATGCAACTAACACATTTATAAACTATAGAAATCACTGAAAGATAAAATAGCTTGTCACATCCTCTCTATTGTATTTTTTCATACGATGCTCATTAACTTTGAAGGTGCTACAAACTTTTGGACTCTTCAGTTCAACTGCTCTGGAAATACTTGTGTGACATGGAAAGGGCCAACCCAACATGATTTCAGCTTTCCAGGAAATAAACAAAAACGTGATTCATAAAGCAAAACATCCATTCCAGGCTCAATGTACCATTTATGAATGACTTCATCATGATATTTCTTGGTTCGCTCCTTGTAGATCTTAGCGTTCTCATATGCCTCACTCCTTAGCTCCTTAAGTTCATGAAGCTGAAGTGTCCTCTGCTCTCCTACCTTTTCCATATCATAATTAAGATGTTTAATAGCTCAGTAGGTCTTATGCTCAAACTCAAAAAGCACAGGCTTCAAAATAAGTTCGTATGGTATCATTCCAATTGGGATCTTGAAAATAGTCCTATATGTCTACAAGGCATCATGAAGCTTCATTGCCCAGCCCTTTCTTGAAGTGTTCGCAGTCCTTTCTAGAATTTCTTTTATTTATCTATTTTTAACTTCTACCTGCCTCAATATTTGTGGATGATATGGTGTTGCAACCCTATAAGTAATGTTATACTTTTTAATAAAGTTGCAAAAACTTTATTGTAGAAATGAGTTCCCCTATCACTAATGATAGCTCTTAGAGTACCAAACCTAAAAAAAAATCTTGTCTTTCAAAAATCTCAGCACAACATTAGCATCATTAGTCTTAATGGTCATAGCTTCAATCCACTTAGATATATAATCTACAGCAAGTAAGATATATTGATTCACATTGGATGGTGGGAATGGACCCATGAAATCAATACCCCATATATCTAAAAGTTCAATGACGAGGTTACCTATAAGTGGCACTTCATCCCTCTTTCCAATGTTTTCTGTCCTCTAGCATCTATAACACATAACAAGTAAAGCATGAGCGTCCTCAAAAATTATTAGCAAATAAAATCTAGATTGAAAGACTTTGAGAGCAATTTTCTTTTCTCCAAAATACCCTCTGCAACTAAATGTGTGCCAATTTCTCAAAATACTCTATTGCACATCTTCCGAAATGCAACACCTAATGATTTGGTTTGTGTATATTTTGAATAGGACTGGGTCATCCCAGAAATAATGCCTTGCATTTGATTGCAACTTTGTTCTTCCCAGTGAATTCAACAGAGGATTAAAAATTCATTTAACCAAGTAATTTACTATATCAGCGCACCAAGGTTCACTCCCCTTCAAAGAATATAATTGCTCATCAGGAAAGATCTCATTGATAGGGATGTTTTCCTTTCCTCTTTCTTTCTTAAAGTCAGTTCTTCCACCAGTTCGGACAAATGATCTGCTACCACATTTTCACAGCCCTTCTTATTTTGGGTTATTAAATCAAACTCTTGCAACAATAAGATCTACCTGATCAACTTGGGCTTGGCATCTTTCTTTGTTAGCAAATATCTTAATGCAACATAATCCAAATAAATAATTACCTTTAAACCAATCAAGTAAGAACAAAATTTTTCTAAAGCAAATACAATAACAAGCAATTCTTTTTCAGTGGTAAAATAGTTCAATTGTGTTTCATTTAGAGTCCTACTTGTATAATAAATAACATGAGATAACTTTATCTAAAGATAGTACCAACAGCAAAATCTGATGTATCACATATGAGTTTAAATGGAAGAGACCAATCAAGAACTACTAGAATAAGAGCCGATGTCAATTTTTCTTTTAAAGTATTGAAGGCTACAAGGCACTCCTCATCAAAATAGAAAGTTACATCCTTAGCTAGCAAGTTACAAAGTGGTATAGAAATTTTTGAGAAATCTTTAATAAACTGTTTGTAAAAACCTTCATGACCAAGCAAGCTTCTAAATCCTTAGATTAAAATTGGTGGTGGCAACTTTGCAATCAATTCAATTTTTGTCTTATCTACCTCAATACCTTTACTTGAAATAATATAAAATTTTTATCTTATCTACCTCAATACCTTTACTTGAAATAAAATACCCAAGCACAATTCTCTACTTTACTAAAAAGTAATACTTTTTCCAACTTAGTGTCAAATTTATTTTCATACATCTTTTAAGCACCAAACTTAAGTTATGAAAGTAGTCATCAAATGAGTCTCTAAAAATAGAAAAATCATCCATAAACAATTCAATAAACTTTTCAATCATGTAAGAAAAGATGGACATTATACACCTTTGAAAAGTAGTCGGGGCATTGCACAAACCAAATGGCATCCTTCGGTATGTAAAAGTTTCGAATGGGCGGGTAAAAGTAGTTTTCTCCTGGTCTTCTAGGGTAATTGGAACTTGATTATAACCTGAAAAACCATCCAGAAAATAATAGTAAGCATGACCTGCCAACCTTTCAAGCTTCAAATCAATAAAAGGAAGGGAAAAGTGATCCCTTCTTGTGGCTGCATTGAGTTTCTTGTAGTAAATGCACATCTGCCACCCTGTAGTCATTCACATTGGCACTAATTCATCAGTGTCATTTTTTACAACAAAAATGCCTAACTTCTTTGGCACCGCATGCACTGGACTTACCCATTTGCTGTCAGAGATTGGATAGATAGTACCTGCATTCGACAATTTGATCATCTCAGCTTCCTTCATATGTGGGTTACGTCTCCTCTGAGCTTCTTTGGAAGTCTTTACATCATCTTCTAGTAAAATTTTGTGTATACATATAGTGGGACTAATTCCCTTGATATCTACTAAGGTCCACCCTATAGCCCATTGGTGCTCTCTCAATACATTCATCAGCTTAATTTCTTCATGAGCAGATAAGTCAAAAGCAATAATCACTGGAAGAGTATTATTTTTACCTAAAAATACATACTTTAAGTTTTAAGGTAATTGCTTCAATTCTAGTTGGGGTGATGTAAAAGATGGTTGTTTCACTTCTGGGTTCACATGTGAAATTAGGAACCTTTTCCTTTGACTTACTCCACTCTATCAAGTTCAGCTTTCAAATTCATCATCTCTTCATCCTCCTCTAGTCCATCTGCAGTGAGCACCAATTTTAACTTATCAGTTGTCTCCTCCTGCACAAAAGTTGATAAAATAAGTAAGTCTAATTTATCAACTTAAAAACATCCATTGGGATGTGAAGGTAATTATGAAGAATTATAAACAAAAAATTCTACAGTTTCATCTGATACTGTCATTTTTAACTTTTTATTGTGCACATCTATGATTGTCTTAATGGTTGCCATGAAAGGACATCCTAGAAGAATAGGCACTTCTCTTTCTGGTATCATTTGTCTTTTCATGTCAAGCACAATAAAATTTGCAGGAATAATCAATTTATCAATCTGCACAAGAATGTCTTTTACAATGTCTCTAGGATATTTAACCAATCTATCTGCAAGCTTTAGAGAAATTATAGTGGATTTTAATTCTCCTAATCCCAGTAGCATATAAATAAAATATGGCATCAAATTAATGCTTGCACCTAAGTCTAACATTGCCTTTACCTAGTTTGTCACTCTAACAGTAATTGAGATATTAAAACTACTTGGATTCTTAAGTTTTAGGGAAGGTTTGTCTGTAAAACCACACTAGTTATCTCTGAAACTAGAACTTTCTCATGTGTCTTATACTTACATTTCCTTGTGTTTAATTCCTTTAGAAATTTAGCATAAGCAGGCATATTCTTTATCATATCAAGCATAGGCAGATTGACATTAACTTTGGAAAGGAGATCATAAATGTCAGAAAATGATTTATCAAATTTACTCTACTTTAGCCTTCCTAGAAAAGGGACAAGAGGATTATATGGTGGGGATGCTTTATAGTTGATGGAAGGGTCAACTACTGGAAACACTGCCTTCTTTGAATGTTCTTCCTCCTTAATCTTTTTCTTGCCTCTCTCTATTCTTGCAAAAATAATTAAACTATCAATATCTTCTACAAATTTATTATCAATTACCTTTCCACTTCTTAGTGTTGTTATTGTTTTTGCTTACTCAACTTGGGTAAGCAACCTCCCAAGTCTGTAGCTTTGTACTACTTCTCCAATTTGTCCCAACTAAGTCTCTGTTATCTTCGTGGATGTCTCTACATTCTAGAATCTTGCTTTATTATTTTGAAACCTCATTTTATTATGTTGGAACTGAGTCTGAGTTACTTGGATAAAACTCTGTAATGTTTCTTCGAGAGTAGGGTTCTTTGATTGAAAATTCATTTTAGATTGAATCTGATTCGGATCATTATTCCATAAAAAATTATGATGACTTCTCCAACTAGAATATGGATCATCAAGGGGTGATTGGTTGTAGAAATTCATCACATTGACTTGTCCTAAAAATTTTGCAATACTCTACTTAAAAGGATAAGCATTATATGAATGACCAAAACTACCATAAATAAAACATACCTTAGAGGGAATTGGTTGTTTCTAGTTCATCA
The DNA here is from genome assembly GCA_036873735.1 of Pouteria campechiana. Lineage (NCBI taxonomy): Eukaryota > Viridiplantae > Streptophyta > Magnoliopsida > Ericales > Sapotaceae > Pouteria > Pouteria campechiana. The sequence continues at coordinate 9,100 of JAYJMB010005732.1, forward strand.
CCATAGAGTACATCATATTCATTTGTTTGGCAAGCTTCGACATCTACATAGAAAGGTCAGTTTCAGAATTTAATTCATACATTCCTCTGGACTTACCTCTAATACTTATCTATTTGAGTTTATTCCAAGCATCTCATATAGTTCATATGTCTCCTCCAAGGTCATTTCTCCTATCTATTCTTCTTCCTTACAATCATAGCTCAGCAAAAAAGAGAGAAAGAAACAATTAAAAATCTTAAATGAAATAAACCTACATCAAGGAAAAATAAAAATTATAACTAAATTAATCAAATTAATTTAGAACCACTCCCCAGCAACGGTGCTAAAAACTTGATGGTTCATATAATAATTCCTCACAAGTATGCAGACATATAGCAATATAGTATGCAATGCAAGGGTCGATCACATAGATAATAGTCAAATTGACTTAATTAATTTTAGTTACTGAACTATCCTAACCTTAAAAGAATGTATTTATAACTATATGAATATGAGTAATGATTTGTGTAATTTTAGAATTCAGAAGTTTAATGGAATGAAAGTAAATCAATGGCTAAATATAATACAGAGAGATTAGCAAGATGAAGAACTTCAGGGATCCGATTTCACCACAAGATGATGCCCCTTTGTTATTATAATGTTGGATTTAATTCCTTACTTAGGTTCATTCTTTCAAAAGTAAGATTATTGCTATTAGGTGTGCAGGTTTAAATCACATATTTTCACTCATTTCAATTGTAGATTCTCGTAGAATGGCTTAACCTAAGAGGGAAGGGGTGAATTGGGTTTATGAAAATTCGTTGTTCAGCCCTTTTGAAGCATCTTCCTCTTTTCGTGCTTATGTATGGTGCATTATAAGGTGAATAATAAAAACAATAAAGTGTAGGAAAATAAAATAAACACACATATAAATAACATAATTTTTATAGTGGTTTGGGAAACCTATCCCTACATCCACTCTTCCAAGAGCACACATTCATTATGCTCTAGTTTCCACTATACCCTATAAAATTGAAATATATAGTGTCCCCAACACTCTTCTGGTCTTCACGAGCTCACTAAGACACTCAATCATTTCAAAGATCATAGGCAAACTTGGTAGTTTCCTAAGCTCACTACCAACTCACTGGTTTCGAAGCTCACCATCAAACTTGATGGTTTTTCAGAGATCACCAACAACTCATTGCAACATTATTTATCGAGTTTACCACAAACTCTCTGGTTTTTAGATTAACCAGAAATTATTATACATTTAAGCATAGGGGAAGATATAATCATTTTCAACTCTATCAATACATAAAGATCTTTCCAAAATATAAATAAAGATAATCAGATTGTAGCTCATAAAAGATCTAAGACAATTAAGCTCATGTCCATAGGTGGAAGGATTTGTATATACTTAAGCTCATTAGAATGGGTTCCTTCTCCACCTTTGAATCATCCCACTTCTTCTCCTTAAATAGCTTCTTCAAAATCTTTGACCATTGGAGAAGATGGGATTATTGAACACAGAAAGGTGAACAGCATTGAATGTAGCAGACCATTGATTTTCATCTATTAGAGTGCAATGCTTTCAAATTTTGTCTCAAGCTACTGCACCATGACTATTGACAGAGAGGAAAATGATTAGCTGTGTTGGAAGATGAACCTCATATTGACTTGTCACAGCTAGAAAAATAGACTACAATGCTACTTATTGCCTGAAATGGTGACTAAGATGAGTTTGTATATTTGAAAGCTTAGTATGCAGATATCATATTAAAGCAAGTCACACGAATTGATTAATCCTTAGATAAGTCATGGCCTCTCTCTCTGTCTTCTACATTCGTCTTTCATAAGAAATAGACGAATACTCTTTGATTTGAATTAGCTAGTTGACATAACAAATGTAATTCATCTACAGTAAGTGATGGACGAGCTTAGGTGCATCAGACAATTTCTTTTCTGAATTCATCTTTTGATTTATCTATCGAACTATTGAAGGCAAAGACGGAGTCAAACTAGTATCAGAAAAATTAAGATGTTCTTTCTTTGTTCATCATTCTCCTGTCATGATTCATTTGGGGACACGTGGTCCTTTTCCTTTCATCTATGATAAGTCATGGACGACTCTTGGTGGCACAGATGAAATTTCTCTTGGATTGCTCATTAGATAGATTCGCTTTGTCTTTTGATTTATCTGCAGTAGATAGTAGATGATCCGTAGAGGCACAAACAAAGCAATGGCCTACAGATAAGGTCCTTTTGTCTTCTGATATATCTGTAGCAGATGAATCCTAAGGTTGTAGATGAAGTAACATCATTTATTAATTTGTCTGTGCTCATTGTGTAGCTCTTATTTCATCTTCTAATTTTTCTAAAGTAAATTACAGATGAATGATGATTCCTCAAACAAAGTTGAGCTCTAAGCAGTTGGAGTTTGTCTTCTGCAACTTCTTTCTTTCTTCATTCTTGATTTGTCTGTCATTGCTCAGACGAAGTTGCCTCTTTTTATCTAGCCTTCTTATCCTCAGGCAAATTTTTTCTTTTACTTTGTTGGTCAAACAAAGTCTCTTTTCTTATGCATGGTTGTCTAGACAGCTGCTTCTTTATCTTTCTTCATTTATCTGATAAGCTGTTGAGTTGCTTCTTTATCATTGTATTTTATCTTGAGTCTGAATCTTTTGAACGCAGTTTAAGCTCTCTTATCATGGCTTCTTCTTTTAGTTATCTTTGCTTTGCATTTACTTAGAAGCTTTTCTGCACTTGATACGATATCAGCATAATGTATTTATCCTTAATTAATTTCCACATGATGTATAGCAAGGATAGCATACATTTTATTTAGCATAAAATATAATAACTCATTAAGGCGCAATGCTGTTATACGATCATGATAATAGATAATGATAATTAAAATTTAGTATAATGAGGATCATATGATAATTATGTTTAATCTTATTATGTTAAAAGTTAAGCACATTATGTATACTCATGTAATAATCGTGCAGCTTAAGTCTACGTATCATTTGATTATTAGCATTTTAATCATATTATTTCATCTTATTGCAAGTTTTATTATCATCAAAATTATTATAAATAAGCTTAACACCAATTACCTATGGTGTGTAGCATAATTGAGGTGAACCCATTAAGCTAAAGAATATAAGAACCAAAATAGTATGGTTTAGCATATAGTATCTACCTTAACCATCTATCCTTCTCATTTAAGGAAGCTTATAGTTTAGCATATGGTGTCTACCTAAACCATGCTTTGATAATTAATCTAACTTATAATATTGATAATCAAGCAATAAAATAAGTTAAATTATTGTAAACAATATTATGAATGAAATAAGATCATACAGCATTAATAACTAATAATCCATAATAAAGAGTATCAAAAGGATTACATCTTTACCCAAGAAAAAGAGATTTAGTTCATAAAAGAAAATAAAACAACTCTCTTAGATAGGATGATCACAATGAAGAATATCTTCTCTCCTTCTTCTTTCTTACTTGCAATCTATTCTTCTTCTCCACAAGAAAAACTCTAAGAATTCGGCCTCCAAACCTTAGAGAGAACTCTCCAAATAGAAGTGAGAAGAACCTCTAAAAACCCTAATTTTTTCCTTAAAAACCTAGCTTGTATGCAATGCGGAAAATCTTATAAAATTATTGATTTTCCACTGACATCGGCTTGTTGCTTGGTCAGTGGTGGTCGAGGGTACTGGGGCCAGCGGCGCCACCTGGCTGTCTTGGTTTTGTTTTGATTTTTTGCTCCTTTTGCAGCTATTTTCTTTCTCATCCTTTGAGCTTCTCCTTTTCCATCTTTAAGACACCTAGAGAATCCACAAATAAGTATGAAATTCATCTAAAAGAGATAAGGATTTGCAAATAACTAAGCTTAAACATGTATAATATAAGTAAATGAAATTCACTCATCAATAGTAAGATTCAACAATCATGATCAACACTGTGAGGATCTACACACCGTCCTTCTACAACTTAGGAAAATAAGTTATGCATGAACCCACTAAAATGTGCATTTGGAGTCAAATTAAGCAAGTTTTGGGGCTTCATTATCCATCATCGAGGAATCAAGGTGGACCCACAAAAAGCGAAGGCGATCAGGAATATGCCTCCCCCAAAGAACATACATGATTTGAGAAGCTTGCAAGACAAGCTATCTTATATCAGAAGATATGTTGCCAACTTGGTGGGAAGATGTTAGTTATTTCACTGCCTACTCAAGAAGGACATCGCCTTTGTTTGGGATGAAGCTTGCCAAAAAGCCTTCAATAACGTTAACAAATTGCTTTGAAATCCTCCAATCTTGGCTGCACCAGCTAAGGGTAAACCCCTTATTCTATACATCTCCACAAGTGAGCAATTGTTGGGGGCATTGCTCGCATAAGAAAATTTAGACGGTAAGGAGCAAATATTGTATTACCTTAACCATCGGTTAATCGATACAGAATATAATTATTTTTTGATCTAAAAGACATGCCTTACATTAATGTTTGCAATGAAGAAGTTGAGACACTACTTTCTTGCTCACAAGATCAAGCTAATTTCCAAGATGGATTTACTCAAGTTCTTAATCAATCATCCCATACTATCAAGACAATTTGTAAAGTGGCCATTATTATTATCAAAATTTGACATCACCTTTATCTTATGAAAGTGATGAAAGGATAAGTTCTGGCTAGCTTTTTTGCAGATCACTTAGTCATTGAAGAAATTATATAAGAAAACCTACCAGATGAGGAAGTATTTATTACCCAAGTTAACACTCTCTGGCAAATGTACTTTGACGATGTTGCTCAGATCATCGATGCCGATGTTGGGATTGTCTTTATTTCACCTTAAAAAGACATCTTTACATAATCCTTCTACTTGGGAAAGAATTATACTAATGATGAAGAAGAGTATGAGGCACTGATCTTAGGACTTCGGATTGCCTTCAACTTTGGAATCATTAGACTGGACATTTTTGAGGATTCAGAATTGGTGGTCCAACAATTAACCACTGAAGATGAAATCCACCAACTTGGTTTATATCTATATTATGATATTGCACAAGAGCTCTTTGATCAACTTTCTCAAGTCAACATTGGGCATGTTACAAGGACCAAGAATACTATTGCTGGTGCCCTAACAAACCTGGCAACTACCCTAGCCATTATCGGAGGCCAAGAAGTCATTGTCAAAGTTAAATAAAGAAGTCACATTCTTGATTCATATAATAAGGAGACTACTAAGCAAGTAGAATGTGTAGCCTTCATAAAACTAATAGCGGATGATTGGTGAACTCCATACGTTGAATACTTACAATATGGAATTCTCCTAGAAAGTTCATAAGAGAGATTAGCCTTAAAGAAAACAGCTACTTGATATATGTATTACAATAATACACTTTATCATCAAGCATATGATGGACTCCGGCTTGATATCAGAATAGAGAAGAGATTTAATCTACACCCATGCAAGCACATTCTAGTGAATGTGGTGAGCATCTATCCAGTCAAAGATTATATAGAAGAGTCCAATGCTTGGGATACTACTGGCCTACCATTATCCCAGACTTATTGCAATTTACCAAATAGTGTCTCAATGTCAGCTTCATGGGCATATCTAATACATACCACCATCAAAGTTAGTGTTTGCAAGCATCTCTTAGTCATTTACATGGTGGGGATTCGATATCATCAGTCCAATCAATCCTCCATCTTCTAAGAGACATGCCTACATCCTGGCAGAAACCAATTACTTCTCCAAATGGGTGAAAGTTGACTTATATATGAGAGTCAAAGCTAATAAAGTAATTGAGTTTATCAAATTCAAAATCATGTGTCACTATGTTAATCCATACCAGATTACATTAGACAATAGCACTCCATTCAAGAATGAAGAAATGGAGAGGTTTTGTCGAAAGTAAGGCATCAAATATATGTTCTCTATGTCATGTCATCCATAAGGAAATGGCCAAGTGGAAGCATTCAACAAGGTGATCCTAAAGATCATGAGAAAAATAATAGATAAGAACAAGCTGGACTGGCATCTCAAATTGCCAAAAGGCCCTTTGGGCTTATCGCATCACTCACTGTACACCAACTAATGCAACTCCATACTTTTAGGTGTTTGGGGCAGAGGAGGTCTTACCCTTGGAAGTGCAATTGTCATCGCTAATAGTTGCAATGCATTCAATATTGATAATAAATCAATAAGTAAAGTTGCAGTTTTAGAAAATTAATACTTTGGATGAAAAGTGATTTCAAGCTAAGCAAATGATCGAATTATACCAAGCTCACATGGTTGAGGCATATAGCTGATCAGTTAAGCACTAAGCTTTCCATCCAAGTGACCTGGCTCTCAAGCTAAGGACTAAATTAATGGTGGGTGGTAAGTTAATTAACATGTTTGAGCCCAAATAGGAAGGGTCTTATGTTGTGCAAGAAGCTTATTTTAGTAGTTCATATCGAATTACAAATAGTAATGGTATAGGAGAATTACCTGTCAGTAAGTGTTTACTAAAATGTTACTATGCATGAGCAGCAAGGGAGCAAACACCGGGGACATTTGCTCCCCCACCCCCCTCTTTCTTAGTTCCTGCAAATGTTTCTTAAGCGATTTGATCTACATGCAATATTTAAATTATCATTATACATGAAGTTTGCAAAAAAGAAATATGTCAAGAAACCAAGTGTTGTGAGAAAAAGTGCTAAAATTGCATATCCATTAATATATAGGATTCTCATACATAAAAAAAGTTTACAAGTGAGTTAAAATAGTTAAAATAGACTCCTTCAAATGGCTAAACTACTCCTCTGCTATGTTCAATGCTTGAGCAACTTCTGGGCTCACAACTAAGTATGACTTTTAACTCTATTAAAGTCTTCTTAGTTACCATCACTTCTTATTGAGAAGTAGTTACTTCCTCCTTCAAATGTTAGATAATTTCTAAACCTTTAGCTCCTCTTTCTCCTTGGAGGCATAGCTCATTTGGCAAAATGCCCTCCAAAGAGCTTCAAAGCGATCTCTGTTTATTCTTACTTCTTCTCTCAAAGAAGTTAATTCTGCTTGGAGACAGAAAAGATGGTCTGAAGCCATGTTCATGGTTGATGATTTCTCATCAACCTTATTTTGTATATCTTGAAGTTCAACTTTCTTAGCAGTGATAGCTTCAATGGGAGGTTTTGGAATAGCATCTAACTCAGCCTATACCCTCGGCTACTTAAAAGTCTTTAGTTGCTCGAAAATAACTAACAAGCAAGAGGTATCACTATCTAGCCTGATTATGCCTTTAGCACAAAATACAAAGTGATTTCTCAGTGTTACAACCTCATTAAAGAACGATGCTCTTCGCGATGATCTAGCAAAGTTGGAGCAAAATGATTATACTTCATCCTCTAAGCACTCCTGACGAACTTTACTCTGCTCTTTTGTGGCTTTGATACTAGCAAAAGACAACATTTGAAAGAAATCCCCACTAGGCAGAGTATGGAAGTATAATGTCAATGTTTCAGGTTCCTCCCTACATAGTTCACAGATATTTTTATCAATCTCGGCTTGCTGCAATGCCTTTGAATCAGAGGTCTCATCTATGACATGGTGACTCTTAATATCCAGAACAACCTCTTTGGAGTTTCCCTCAATTGGATCTCCTGTTTTTTGTACATTACCTTCAACAGCAACAACAAGAACTATACCCTCCATCGAAACCTCAGCTAAGGCAACTTCCTCCCTGGTCGAAGGTTACATCAAATGGAGAAGATATGAAGATAATAAAGAAAGTGGAGAAGAAATATCATCAAGCTATTTGGAAAACCAAAGGCCAAGATTTAGTGGGGATGTAAGGCCAGATCATCCACTGAGTTTATCACCCATTACCCAAATGATCTACCCTTAGGGGGTATTGGTTGGATAACTTAAAATCGCATGCTCTTGGTTTATACAAAAATAACTCAGATCACACCGAGAGTTAGTCAAAGGCAAAATTCATGACTTCCAAGGAAAGATGAAATTATGCATGCTCTTTCACCTCATTAGTTGCAGTAAGCAGATTATGGTGCATGGTTCATTCTATCAAAGTGTGTATGATGAAGTTTAAAGCCACCACCTCAGGCCATGTTCAATTCGCACCAATGATTGGAAGATAAATAATTTCAATAAAATAACAATCCATATTTACCAAAATATTTCAAAGGAAATATTCAAGATGGGATAATGGTGCAAACAAAATATGGGTTCCCAAAATGCCCCAATTTGTGAAGGCAAGCCTCATTTCCCCACTTGCCCTTAATGCAAAAGGTGGGCATTCCTAGAATGCCCCAAATGGTGAAAGTAAGCCTCATTTCCCCACTTGCTCTCAATGAAAAAGGTGGGCATTCTCAAAATACCCCCAAATGATGAAGGCAGGCCTCTTCTCCCCACTTGCCCTCAATAGAGAAAGTGGGCATTCCCAAAATGCCCCAAATGGTCAAAGCAAGACTGATTTCCCCACTTGCCCTCAATGGAAAAGATGGGCATTCCCAAAATGTGCCCCAAATGGTGAAAGCAAGCCTCATTTCCCCACTTACCCTCAATGAAAAAGGTGGGCATTCTCAAAATGCCTAAAATGGTGAAGGCAAGCCTCATTTTCACACTTGCCCTCAATGAAAAAAGTGGGCATTCCCAAAATGCCCTAAATGGTAGCCTCATTTCCGCACTTGCCCTTAGTGAAAAAAGTGGGCATTTCCAAAATGCCCAAAATGGTAAAGGCAAGCCTCATTTCCCCACTTGCCCTTAGTGGAAAAGGTAGGCATTCCCAAAATGCCCCAAATGGTGAAGGCAAGCTCCATTTCCTAAATTACCCTCAATGGAAAAGGTTATCATTCTCAAAATGCCCCAAACGGTGAAGGCAAGCCTTATTTCTGCACTTGTCCTCAATGAAGAAGGTGGTTATTCCTAAATGGTGAAGGCTAGCCTCATTTCCCAACTTGCCCTTAATGGAGAAGGTGAGCATGCCCCGAATGCATCAAATGGTGAAGGCAAGCCTCATTTCCCAAATTGCCCTCATGGGAGGAGGTAGGCATTCCTTAAATACCCCTAGAGGTAAAGGCAGACTCCAAGCTTATATATACCCCCTACCTCTTCTTACCTAAAAAATAATTTTTCGTTGGAAGGAGCTTAAGGATTCTTCAAGAGGCAGGTGTTTCCCCTAACACTGGTGGCCTTTGGCCACTAGTAATTTTTTTGGTGCATGAGGCCACTATACCATGGTTCCACCATAGTACACATGTGGATCCCACTCATGCTTTGGTAATGGTGGGTCCTACATGATTAATAGATAATAAGATAATGTTGGATTGGTCATTAAAATATGTTAAACATTAATTAAACTCTAATTAAACTTTGTTAATGTCAAAGCTACTTTGGAAATGCTTCATAAATCAGAAAAATGATAACATTGTCTTCAATTAATTAAGACTTGTCATTATCATTAATCTTTATCATTAGTGTTAATCATGATTAAGCTTAATTAATTCAAAGTGTAATTAGGCTTAATTCATGCAACTTGACTCTATGATCTCTCATAGATTAAAAGCAGAGATTGTCCGCTTCTCGTTTTCCACTGGATATTAGAAAACACCACTCACTAGTCACCCAAAAGCCTAAGTCTATGACCGAGTTACTGAGTCATGACTCACCAAGTCAAACCTTAGCAAACATCACTCATCAAATTACTCAAAAGCCTAAGTCTAGTATAGAGTCACTAAGTCATGACTCACCAAGTTAAACTTTAGTAAACACCACTCATTAATCTACTCAAAAGCCTAAGTCTAGGACCAAGTCATTAAGTCATGAATCACCAGGTCAAACCTTAGCAAACACCACTCATCAAATCAACCAAAACCCAGTCAATCTCATGGATAATATGAGAAAGCTGATCAAAACTCAATCAATCTAGCCCACTCTTCCTAAGCTTCTCATGGGCAATGTGAGAAAACTGACCAAAACTCAGTCAACCTGACCCACTATTCCTAAGCTTTTCATAAGTAATTTAGTAGAGCTAACCATTGTTTTCTTCTGGTCTCTTTCAGGTCTAAAAAATAATAGAGATTACTCAGTCTTGAGTCCTTCCGGGATATACCAATTGGGTCACAAACCACCTACTGTCTTTATGATTTCTTACAGTTTAAATAACAGAAAGCACTTGGTCTTGATTCTATCTGGGACATACCAATTGGATCAAAATATTCATTTTTTAGGTTAACCTAGTGTTTAGCAACCTAGTCTAGAGTTATGTCATCTTATCTACTCATTAGTTTGAGGCGATCTCCTAAATATCACACCAACGCAATGTGCTCGACAATCCCAAAGACAACACACATTTATTTGAGAGAGTGTATATTTTATTTTTGGGTCTTTAAATACATTATACTTTTTCTTTTAATCAAATATTTTCTTCTACTATGAAGATGTAATTAAGATCACTTGTGATCTAGAATATAAATGTATAATTTTTTGATGTATACAAGTAAGTGTAACGAATTGAGGACATCAATAAAAATAAAAATTGTTTGATTCATTATAAATGAAAAATCTTTTTGTTCCATTTTTGTTCTTCTATTTACACCCGCTTAGTAGTTTGTTTTAATGGAACCTTAAACTAATTAAGGGTTAGGTTGGCCCAAATCATCAAAAGCCATGTAAAGCCATTGTATTTAAATTGAACAAGAGTTAATGGTTACTTGCCTAGGTTTTGGCATATGAGGATATTGGGAGTATAATAGGGGGTAATTTTAATAGACAGAGCAATTGAGTAATTATCAATATTGTCAGAACCGAACCATTTGATGAACCATTTTTATGTTTGGTTCAGTTCCAACTGGGTCAACTGTTGGTTCAAACCATTATGAATCATAATTTCATCATGACATAATTATGATGTAATAATTATTTTAAATTTTTTAAAAAATAAAATTAAATATTTATTTATATATAATATGAATAATTACATATTACCTTTAAAATCTATGATAATAGCTACACACCATATAAAAACCATATATATATATTAAAAATAAATAATTTTACAAACTAAAATAATGAACTTATGATAATAGAATATTTAGTAATTCCAAAAAGTGTGTAGCTATTTGATGGAAATTAGGGCCCATAACTAATGATATGGCATTCATGCCAAAAAGGCTGGTCAAAGCATTTTCAATGCATTAATGGTTGATCTAGCTTTGATTCTCTAGCCACTTCTCCCTAGATTCTCAAGTTAATCCACTTAGCACTATCACTTCCATCTTAAGCTCAAAGCTCCATGACAGACGGTTGGATCTGGTAGGACAATATTCTAAGAAAAGAGGCATCAGTTAATGCAGTCACATTAGTTTGATAGACATCCTCTAAACTAACAGTTTGATTTTCTACCATTACCCTACACAAATGCATTTCAACCTTTGATCGAATATCTAAATAGAATGGAAATGCAAATCTCTAGACTAAAATAAGGCCACTTACCTAACGAAAGAGAACAATAGCTTCTTTCCCTCTTCACTTTGGCAATGGTTTTCTCCTTCATTTCTTCTCTACACGTAACAACTATCATTGCTCTCTTTTCAACTCTCACTCTCTCTTCTCATTCTCAATTTCTTATGCTAGCAATAGTTGGAATGAAGGAGGTAATCCTCTCTTTCTTATCTCAAGTTGTCGACTAGCTGATAATGACAAATGAACAGGATTGTGATCTGTAGGGGGTAGATGGAGGTAGGGAGGGATGAGCAAAATGGTGGAAGGGAATTGGGTTGTTTGCTACAATTGTTGCCAATCAGAGGAGGAGGCTAACGATTGATGATAGTGATAAATGAATAAGGCTATGGCTTGCTTCTGGGAGAGAGATGGAGGTCAAGGAGAGAATGTAGGATTGGGGAAAATTTTAAGGGAGTTGAAAGCAAAGCATAGGTGTTAAGTTTCATGCAAGTATATACAGTTACAAGTAATATAGATATGCTGAGTAGAGTATTGTCCCACGAAGAGTTATTTTATTACAACACTAAGTACCAAAATTTTATCATATTTGTATTATTTGGTTTCTTGATTTTCAAAAAGATGCTAAAAAAATTAAATCTAAATAATCATAAAGAAACTAATTAGGAAACACGTCTCAAAAGCAGGTGAGGAAAAATCAATGGAAGAGATATGTAGGGATTCAACTTCACCTAACAAATTCACTTATATTGATATATTGCATTGATTTGATTATCATTCCTCTCATTATCAATTGGATGCACTAAAGTATCTACCACTCTTTCTCAAGTGCCAAGGATGTGACTAGCTGTGTCTCCATGTAAATCAACATCAATAAACCCATTAAGCTTAGAAACTCATGTGTGATATATCAATGCTTACATAAATTGCATATGTATAATGGTTATATCTAGCCATCGTTGTATCATATGTTCCCCCATTTAATAGTTTATTCAAATTTATCTTTCTCAAGCATGAATTAGGAATCTCAAGTCATATACATGGTAGTTAATCACATGCATGCTTTAAGTATAGAATGGAAGAAACAATGAGAAAGAAGATAATCTAAATCAAAAATCAAACATCAACTAGATTATTAACAAATATCTTAATGATTCCAATCTAAATGTTGATTCCAAATACAAAAGATGAACTAAATTGAATGAAATAGAAGATAAAAAAAATGTAGCAACTTTGTCCCAACGATCTTCCTTGATTTCCTTCTCCAAAACCCTTTGTTTGGACATGAACATTTTTTTATTTTTTGCTCTCTAGAACTTGCTACCTGGTTAGATGTGAAAACCTCCTTTAAAGAACCCTCAATTAGGGTTTGTTTTGCACTCCTCCATGAATAGCAACTCCTTTTACACACAGAAGTCCTTTTCTAATAATAACTAGAACTTGCGCATGTCTCAAACTTTAGAAATTGTAGCAAATCTAATGCAGGGGACTCAGCTTCCAAATATAACTCATACTTTTGCACTTCTAAACAATCTACAATTTAGCAACTTCTAAAAATTACATTTCTGCAACTTCTAAACATGTTATGCTTCTATCCATGACTTAGCCCTTCTGAATCCCATTTTGAAGCTTGACCATGTACATGATTTTGAAACAATTTATATAACGCTAAAACTCAAATTTTTTTCTTGATCACATCTCTAAAAACTAAATTCTTCTATAAACTTGCTTTTGAAGTCTCTAAAGCCTCTAAAAGCCCTTCAAAAACTTGTTCTCGTACATGACTTTGAAGCAAGGATTCTTCTGTAATCTTTCCTCTGAAACCATGTTTGAACTGCATTGTTGTTCTTTAAAAATACCACTGCAACTTGATTTACGTAGCTTTTGAAACCTCTAAAAAACTTGAAATTGCTTTTGATTTCAGAAAGTGCCTTCTGAAACTTATTTTCATCCTTTGAATGTCCTTTTAAAAGAGTTTAGAATGCCTCATCATGCTTTCAAATTCAAATTTTGATTTTAGAATTTTTTCTGATTACTTCTTTTAGAGGTATTACACTTCAGACCCTCTTAAGCTCGTGAACACCCATTGTAACTTCTTCAGACTCTCTGCACTTGCTATTGCCTTTAAATTCTTTTGTAAGCTAACTTTAGAGCCTCTAAAACCAACTTCAGAGCCTCTGAAATGCACTTTAGAGCCTTTGAAGATTGTGTTGAAGAGATAGAATCTTGCTTCAGAGTCTCTCAAGTGTCCTTTTGCACCTCTGAAGCCTTTCAGTGCTAAATGGAGCTTTATCAAAACCTCTAAAGCTATTTTCAGAGCTTATAAAATAGCAGAATACCTTTCGCAATCATGCCTTTAAAATGCCTTTAGACTCACTTAAGCGGCTCTGAAACTTCTAGACATAGTTTTAGTATTTTTGTCATAACTTTCTCACCTGATAACGAAGTCATGAGATTCTTGATTTGTTAGATAGATAATTTGAAGGGATACATCTTTCACGTTGAACACTTTCTCTAAAATAACCTCAATTTATGTCAAAAATTATCTTAAAGTGATGCCTTTGTCATTTTAACAGGTTTTGACATCTTAAATAGAAACAAACTTTGTTAAGTGCAATATTTACTCAAATGTGATTATAAACCAGTGCAATCATGTCAATTTAGGATCCAAAAAATGTAAATTTATGTATTAAAATATGATAAATTATGAGCTTATTAACAGGGATTTTTGTTGTTATCTTTTGTTATTTTATGAATGACTTGGACCAGACCATGGTTGGACGAGTTTTCACAGTCCAACCATTCTGTCCGTGCATTTTTTTGAAAAAAATAAAAAATCGGGTGTGAACTAGACTGCCCCTATTATGGTTTATGGTCCAACCAAGTAGTTTGATCCAGTTTTCAAAACATTATTAATTATTTAGCATCAACAAATCAAAAAATAAGTAGATGACTAATAGAAGCATGAAATACTAATAATAATAATTTATAATGGAATTCTAGTGATGTATGAGCGGGCCTTGACTAACCAATTAAAACATGAAAGTTTTAGGCAATGTAAGCAAACTTATCTCCCATAGATGATGTTAATGTTTGAGTCTCACTTAAATCGCCTTTTGAACATCTCATATGAAGATCCTTTAAGACTGAGAAAATGTTAGAGGGGTGGTCCCTGCATGGGCACTCCAACACTCAAGTTGGCAAAAAACCTTAGTAGGAGTTGAAATAATAGAAAGAGAGTTTATGTTTGAAATTGTGCATACCTACTTTTCTCATAGTTGAACTTTGGTTAATATACCAGGATAGTTATAGTGAGATGAGGATTCTTGTCTAGACAAAATTCTAAATGATTATATATCCCTAATTCTTTTAGGAGTCTCTTTTAGGGAAAGGTTCCTATTCTAGATGGAGTCTTATATTAGATTAGGTCTCTCATAGGAGTGGAAATTTTACATGACCAGTCTACCAACTATAAAATTTATCTTATATTACGGTTCCCTAAGAACAATATAGATAATAATTTTAAAAAGTAAGGTTATTGGGTACTTAAGATATCAAATCACATTAAAATGTGTGAAAATAAAAAGAATAACAATGGATAAAAAAATTTCCACCATGTTTCCTCATTCCTTTTGGAATATATGGATGTATAATTACATACTTATGCTCCCATGGACCATAGGAGGATTTTAATAACTCTTGGTTGCTCTTAAATGATTTTAATTTTATGGTACACTTAAAAGTTTCTTAAAAAAATATTTGTATTCTTAAGTAAATGTATGATGCTGATGATGACAATTAGCTTGGATCTTATCAAAATATCTTGGAGGGCAACTAAGAAAGAGGGCCCACAAAAAATAGTGAAACCTACCCGCGCTTAATCAAAACAAATATTTTTACCCATTAATGTGTGTCATGCTACTTGCGCAGATAACCATAAATCTCGTAAGTACTATTTTCAATTGGAGTTTATCCAGAGTGATGTATTGTTGCTGGCTTTGGCCATTCCATAATTTCACATTTATTTTGAATGATTCATCTTAAAGAGCCCTCCAACACTTACAACATTCCCAATTTTATTATGCCATGGGTTGACTTCAATACCTAGGAGTCATCATAAGAAACAGCCTTTACTTTGGTAACACAAATGAGCCATGTGCGACTTACCATTGTCAACATGGGCAGGCCACCATGAGACTCCCATTTATGGCTGATTTAACGTACAATGCTTATCTTTATGCTAAATTATTTATCAATTATGTTGTGATATATTTTCAATGTAAAGTAGACCTTCGCATAAAGTCCACTTCAAGTCCACAAAAAGTAAAATGAGTAATTACATTTTGTATATTATAATCTTTTCTCTTAAAATTTCTATCTATTTTAATCGTCATTTACTTGATAGCTTATATGACCTTTTTTTTATTTTTTTATTACATTAGCACATTGGCCTCTTCTTGTATATAACTCCTATATATTTTTTTTCTTCTTATAGTGCTTCCCACGTATTACTTAATCGTCAACGTTCCATATTTTGTATACATGTTATCCATCACATGAAGTTTAATATTATTTAATAAAATTATAGCTTTTGTTTACATTTCCTCATTCTTATTCCCTAAGCCGATTGGATGACCGCCAAGAAAAGAAAGTTTTATGAAAATTTTAATTTTTAGATGATTGATTCGATACATATTTATGATAATAATTCTACCTTTTCTTTCATTATATTTATTTCTAATTATTATTTTATATTTAAATTTTATTCATTTTATGAATATTTTCTATATTTCAAACATCTTGTACATTTATTTTACATCCTTTCCCTGCCATTCATCCTAAGTTGACCAATTTCTTCAATAAATGCCATATATTTTTATTTTATAAATAAATAAAATATTTTAATAAAATTTAAAGCATGTGAGAAATGGGTTTTCTATAAATAATAATGAAAAAATATTTTTGAGAAAAGAAAATGTCAAATCAAGCTTTGAGAAATGAGTTTTCTATAGAATTTAATTTCATAGATTCCAAATCAATTCAATGAACACGCCCAAAAGCTTTGTTGGTTAAAGTTTTAACACAAAGAAAAGCAAAAGCTCTATGAACGCAAAATTCGCTTGTATGTAAAAGTTATTATTATTATTATTTTATTTAATATAATGTTTAATTATTTATTACAATTTTATTTTTGTATGCCATTGTTTTTTTCAAGTTTATCTTTGTATTGGGATTGATAGTTAAATTTCTCCTTGACTCTTTCAATTTATTAAAGTAAAAGGAGCTGCATTCATTTAGTTTATCCTTTTAATAAGGGTTACGTTTTAGAGACCTTAGTAGACGTTTTGTTTTGGCTCACTATAATAATTTTAATAAGATTTAAATTATTTATCATATTTTATATTATTTAAACATTTATAATATATAAAAATAATTTTAATTAGAGATTCTTATAGGTTATAATATTTGAAAATGTATAAATTACATGTAAAATATAAAAATAACTTATATTAATTTATATAAATATTAAAATATTTTACTATTTTGCATACTTAATTTTCATGTGAAATGAAGACCATAAAATGTATAAATGTTTGATCTCATATTTGTGAGTTTCATTAGGTAAGGAGAATATTTTTTACATATACATATTTACTTTTGAATAATATTAATTTTATGATTCATGCAAACTTTATATTGAGGTCATTTTTAAATTATTAGTTAATAAATGTTGAATATGATGAAAAGTCTAGATCTTACTAAAATTATTATAATAGGCCAAAATGATAATCATAATCCAAATGGCTTGACATAACATAATAAATTAGACATTATTGTATTGTTTTTCTCAATGTAAATATCTACTACAATTTTAGGATATTAACCTTGTAAAATTAAGTTATTTCTATTTTATTGCAAGGAGGAGCATAAGCTTAAGCTTCATGCATACAAAAGTTTCTTTATGTCAAAAGATGTGAAAATATCATTTGTATTATTATCTTTATGTGATGTAATTTTTAATTATTTTTAATAATTTTATTTTTAAGTATTATTATTTTTTATTTTAAAGTTTTCATTAGGATTGCCAAACTTTTCCAAACTTTTTTCTTCCTTTAATATAATTTGATGGCTAATTGAATTTAAATACTTTAATCATAAATTTAACTTGCGATTATTTTTTTTTAACTTCTATAATCTATAAAGCGAATCAAAATTATAAATTAAATATAAAATATAATGTTAAATTAAAGTTTAAAAATTTAGTATAAAAAATAATTGTATAGCCAATTTAATATCAAGAGAAAATAAATATTTTAATACTTTTTCTTCATTAAAATAGTCAATATAAGACCTAAATATTTTTAATTCCAGTTGTTAAAATTTGGTGGATGACACTAGATTTTAGCTCAGCACTACGTCATGGCGTCATGCTTTCCTTGCATGTTCTTCTTTAATGTCATCTTTAACGTATATTTTACCTCCAACAACACGCACATTAATCGAAGAACATTAATACAGGTTGTTGAATGAAAAATTGCATGAAATAAAATTGCCTTGGGGAAAGGGCACTGTACGACTTATGAGCCTCATACAGCCAGACGTACCGAAGGAAAGCATCTTGGATTTAAATCCATCAATCCACCATTTATGACTATTCATTCCTTTGCCTTGATGCTGTCAGCCTTTCGTTTGTTTCGCTTTTTCTCACCAAATTTCAATCTAGGGACTTCCAAACGCGTCCACGCCTGAAATTCCTCTAATCTCCTCGCACCCAAACCCCAGCACGTTACCCAATTCAGATCTCCTTCCTCCAAAATCAAACCCTAAAGCCCACGAATTCCTCCCCAATCGGAGTCGTCGAATTCGAAATAGAAACCGCAATCGGATAGACGACGCAATCAATTTCGAATCGGAATCCCACCCTATTCGATTCGACGATTCTTGAGGGGAATTCCTGAGGAAAATAGAGGTTAGCGAAATCCCCTCTACGTCGTGCGATGGGCGTCGGCCGTGTATGTAAAGGGACCGCAAAACCCTCGTCTTCCTCCCCATCTTCGTCTCCTTCCGTCACGACGTCGTCGTCTCTCACGCAGACCGTCAACGGTTCCCACCAGTTCAAGATAACTGGGTATTCCTTGTCGAAAGGCATGGGGATTGGGAAATACATCGCCTCGGACACTTTCACGGTCGGCGGCTACAATTGGGCCATCTATTTCTACCCGGATGGGAAGAGCGTCGAAGACAATGCTGCGTATGTGTCGCTTTTCATAGCGCTCGCGAGCGATGGCACCGACGTCAGGGCCCTGTTTGAATTGACGCTTTTGGATCAGAGCGGGAAAGGGAGGCACAAGGTGCATAGCCATTTTGGGAGGACGTTGGAGAGCGGGCCTTACACGCTAAAGTATCGTGGAAGCATGTGGTATGATCGAATTCTATCCTTTCTCTATTCATGTTTTACAATCATTTGCTATCGTTGTCTGCTTGTGAGAATTGTTGTTGAATTTGTACTTGTCATGATAAATTTTTCCTGGAGGATGTGTATGGTGATCGCCCACAAAGAAATTGTTGTCGTTTTATGTTTTGGGTTTGTGTGAATGAGGTGTTGGTAGGCATTTCAAACCGTTGGGATTTTTGTCTGAATTGGGAGCGGTGAATGCTCAAGACATTCCCAGATTTGGCGACCTTAACAATCCAATCTTTAAAAATATGTTGGTCTGAGACTTAACATGGAAACCCAATTGAAGGGTTAGGATTATTGCAATAAGGAGGTTTTGGTTTGTTGTCCATGTATCAAATACGTCAGCGAATGATTTATGGGTTCTGCCGTTACAGAGGCCCCCATGATATTCTTGTGTCCTTTGGCAATACAAAAGCCTCTTATTATTATCACCATGGCCTTTAGCCTGTTGTTGGCTTTGGCATTTTCTATGGGTTTTGTTCCTTCCCAAAAGGGGGTGCAATGCTGTCTTCATTCTTCAGCTTGATAAGATCTGAAACAGGAGTGCTCATGTTGGCTCAGAAGAAGGTTGCAAAGTGGCTGCCTAAATGACATGTGTCCTCATTTACCAGGCTTGGAGTCATAACAAAAAGACTGATGCAAAGTTAGTGGTTTATTGTTTATTCACATATGTATACTGCATTCACTCAAAGTTCTCTGGAGTTGGAGGTTGTCTATATAACAATTAGGAAGGCAACATTTCAAAGATTTTGAAGATGGCACTGCTGCATGGTTTGTAACCAGCCTAAACCCTTCAACTGCAAGGAGGATGCAAAGTTGCAAATATGCATACAGGGAAGGGCATTTGGTTTACCCTTCATCAAGTTGCTACAGGGTTTTCTTGCTTATGAAGCACATTTGTTGAAAGAGTATTGTTCAACAAGATATAAATTACAGTACACGTAATCTGTAGCTTGCACAGACAACTGGATCTTCTGCTAGCTTTGCATAGTTGTGGAGTGGTATCGGTTTGTGCATTGTGAGGTATAGAATATCCTGATAGAGTTCATGACAGATCCATCAAATGTCAGAATATGACTAGAAGAATACTCAGAAAGGAAATTTGGAGGTTTGAATGCAGTAAAGAAAATGCTGTGGAACTACCAACAAGATAAAAATAAGAAATAACTACGGAACTGGCAGTATGGTTTTTAGAATGCAAATCTTATTGGCTGAATAGTTTATTCCATACATACTAGTTGGACGCGACATTTGCTTCATGGCAGAAACCTTTCTCAAAGTTAAGGAACATATTGGCATATTCAAGGAGCACAGACACCAGGATGCACAAATTTGAACTTCTTTTCACAGTTCAACAGTGGAGGAAGCTTAGATAATCATATTGGACTATACTTTTATCTATTTGTATGATGACACACAATACTTGATTTTGATGTGACAAATTGATTTATGATGAAGCATAAAAATGAAAAATGTTGGAAAAGCATTACTCTTTTGGCATTTTTTTCATATTCTTAATGCTGTATTGCAATGTAGTGGGCCCTAAATCATGAGATAGTGCTTGTTTTGAGATCTTCTGAATGATCTCTCGTGACCTTTCCATTTTTCCCGTCTTTTACGTTTTCCTTAGTTTATTTTCATCTTTTCTAGTGTAATGTATAGAATACTGCAAGAATGCAAATGTAACTATCTTTGCAAATTGTTAACAAAATATGCATGCTGTATATGACAACATTATTGACTCACATGAGAACTAAGAGGGTGCTCCAAGTAAACCTTTTTTTCTCATCTTATTCCAATATTTAGTCAATTATGACACATGTTATTAGTATGATGGGAAGCTCTGTTTAGCATGTGTGTAGGATCTATTATATTACTCAACGAACTGTTTTTATGGATGGTGGACATAAAAATGCACACTAACGTGAAATATCTATTGCAAGCATTAGTCAAAAAACTGTTGGATGTTTGGACACAGGTCATTCACAGTATATTTTTTAAAGAACTATTCTACAGATGGTGGACACAGGATTAACAGGTCTTAGCTTTGAACTTTGCAGGGGTTACAAACGTTTCTTCAAGAGAACTACTCTAGAACAATCGGACTACTTGAAAGATGACTGCCTATCAGTGCACTGTAGCGTTGGTGTTGTGATGTCACATACAGAGGGACCAAAGATTTACTCCATTGCAGTTACACCTTCTAACATTGGGGAACATTTTGGTCAGCTTCTTGAAAGTGAAAGGGGAGTAGATGTAACTTTTGATGTCGATGGGGAGATCTTTCCTGCCCACAAGTTGGTACTTGCTGCTCGATCACCTGTGTTTAGAGCACAGCTTTTTGGCCCTATGAAGGATCGGAACACACAATGCATAAAAGTGGAAGACATTGAGGCTCCAGTTTTTAAGGTTGTTCATTGCCTTCCTCTTGATTAATTTATTTGGTTATCAAAATTTATCAAATCCATTGTTGATGCAGAATATGCTGGATGCTTATTTAGGTGTAGACTGGTCATTAGAATTTAGTTTATTTTATGCATACTTTGTCTTTTTAAATATTTAATTATTTACTTTGGGGTTTGATGTAGGCATCAAGGGATCAAAATATAAATTAACTGAATGGAAATTTTTTTTAAAATTATTTTACTTAAGGTTTTTATTTATACACTCTTAAATTATAGCTGTCAGTTTTCTATAAATAGAGCAGCTTGTATTATGGTTAAAAGATTTCTATGAATTGATTATTGTAATATAATCTCTCTACTCTAATTCTCCTTTTCTTCTTCTCAACGTCTTCCTTTCTTTGAATTTTCTTCCTTAATTTCTCCTCTTATTCCCTATTGAGAGAGTTTACTTCTTTTTCCAAAGTCTTCCCCTCTTCATTTCAAACCAAGGCATTCTCGTTCTATATCTGTTTGATATTAAAGCAATGTCCTTCTATGTCAAATTAGTATCAATGTGATATCATTCTACATCACTTATTCTTTGTTTTCTTGTTAGCTTTCCTGATCATGTTATCTTGCTCATTTCTTTTAGCACATTATCTGAACATCAGATTCCTCACCAGATAGCAGAGGGTACCTTGTAAATCGGTTAGCTTAAATAAATTTCTGTATGTACAAACAATGAATGTATGATACATGCATCATCTTCTGATGAGATATTGGATTTTTTTTTAGGGTTCCCATCTACAGAATCTTTCTTATCTCCCTTTTGTTGGAGTTTTGATGGCCATGGTGCACCTATCTGTGATGCATGGACTGGCCTTCTGTATCTGTGTTCACCATTTATTACTTCCATGGTGCAACTATTTGTGATGCATAGACTGGTGTTATGGAACTGTGTTCACCATCCATCAAGATTTGGGACATTAAGTTTCATCCATTACCAAAAGTTTTATATGTGTTGCTCACATGACACCAGCCTGCATTATCTGAACTAGTGTTGTTGATTATTGCTAGTGGGATACATGATTTGAGTCATAAGATAAAATCATGTGAATTTTGAAGGAAAATTATGTGTGAAACTGGAAGAATGGGTGGGAGTTGCTGGTGGGGTGGGTAAAACTGTTTGATGGATTATGATTTTTTTTAATTGTTTGGATGGTTGAAAATTTTCAAGCACTGGGGGATCTGAGAGAATCTTTTAAATAGTCAATATGCAAGAGAATGTTAAGTGGGATCTGGGAGAATCTTTTAAATAGTATGCAAGAGAATTTTTATGTGGGATCTGGGGGAATCTTTTTTTTTTGGTTGGGGGGGGGGGGGGGAGGATTTCTATTGCATGACAACCTGATAAAATGTTGTTGTGAAGTTTGAATTTAATTTGCTGTGAGTGTTGTATTTGAAGAAATCTTAGAAAAGATGGAATGAAGGATTTAATGAGGCTAATTTTTCATGGTGTCTTCGCCATGTTACAAGGTCGGAATTTTAGCATCAGAAATGGACTTAAGGTTTATTTCTCTTCCAGACTCCTTGACAAGCCATGATCAATGAGGTTTGCTCTCCTAATTCTGATGTTTCCAGATATCCTTGGTTGTGGAAGCTTCTTGTTGTAAGGCTGTGGTAACAACACCCAGATTGTCGTGGTTTATTTGATATCCAAGAAAGAAGAAATGGTGCGCTAGTTCTTTGTCCATAGTCATGTACAGCTTGTTGGTTATGATAGCCCTGGTTGGATTGGCTTTTGTGGAAAAACGAGCTCTTGCTCTGCTCAAGGGGAACTGGCTAAAGGACGATGTCAGTTATTATAGAGGGATGAGGATAATATTTAGCTTTTTGCTTTGCAAAAGGAGGAGCAAAGGCTGATTGCTTTATTTATGAAGTTATCAGTCAACGCATATTGTATTCTTTTCAGGCATTCCATTACAGGTTCAGTAGCTTTGGATAACTGTCTTCTTTCTTCTCAATTTTTGGCAATCATTGCATGCTTTTTCAGGCTGGTCATTGATATTAAATAATTTGAGAATACAATTTTTTATAGAAATTTTACAATGTTCATTCTGTGTGATTTTGTAGGCCTTGGTCCATTTCATATACTGGGATGCTCTGCCAGACTTGCAAGAACTTACTGGTCTGAATTCGAAATGGGCTTCAACATTGATGGCACAGCATTTACTTGCAGCAGCAGATCGTTATGGTTTGGAGAGGCTGAGGTTGTTATGTGAGGTTAAACTCTGTGATGAAGTTGCAATAAACACTGTTGCCACAACCTTAGCTTTGGCAGAACAGCACCACTGTTTTCAACTTAAAGCTGTGTGTCTCAAATTCATTGCAATGCCTGAGAATCTTAGAGGTACTCCATTTTTCACTTCATTAGTTACTAACTTTATTGTCAAGAATGCGGAGTAACTCACTGTTCAGTAAGGAAGGCAGGGAGGGAGAACAATTGCAATGGTGGGGGAAGAATGACCTCTGCTTTATGCACCGCTTTATCATTCTCTAATTCAGTAAATAACACGAAGAATATTATCTGACACTTTTGAAGCAGTTTAGTTGGTTCAGTGATTTATTATCCAATGCTGAAACAGAAGATTTGATTCATTCATTATCTCCCTCGGTTAAAACTGTTTAATTGGTTATCTTCCTTGTCCCAAACACTGTGGGTCCATTGGTTATCTTCCTCCCTTGAAACTGTTTTGTTGTCTTCTTTGTCCAAATCACTGTGGGTCCATTGGTTATCTTCCTACCTTGAAACTGTTTTGTTATCTTCTTTGTCCAAAACAGTGGGTCCATGGGTTATCTTCCTCCCTTGAAACTGTTTTGATTTCTTCTTTGTTTAAAACACTGTGGGTCCATTGGTTATCTTCCTCCCTTGAAACTGTTTTGTCGGTTCCTTCATGTCTTCCATCACTGCAACAGTTATTGGGAATCTGCAAAGAACTTTAATATCTATGCTAAGATACCATTGTTATGTAGCAGAACTTGGGAGATGTTCATGCATATTCTTGGGCAGTTGGTATGACCCTGGTGTGTACATTCTTTGCCAAGTCAAGCAAAGGAAAAATTGTTATACATTTCTGTACAAAGCTTATTTGCACAATTGCCTCGCAGGATGGATATACGTTTTATTTGTTTTGTTATTGGAAAAGAAAAACTTCATTTTTTCCTTTGATGACAAAAGTAGCAAAATGGTGTATTTTTATACTGAATGCAGCACATGTATACTTAATGCTTTGATTTTTTTACTTATACAACTATAGTCTATCCTACAACAGGTTGTCATTACCATTTGGATAGCTGTAATAGTGTGTGAAGGAGATAAAGATGTCAGGCATAGATTGGACCAAAAAAAAAAAAAAAAAAAGCAAGGTAAATGGTTAGGAAAGGTAGGGTTGATGATTGGAAATATATGTAATGATATGGAAGAAGTAAGGTTGTTGGAGGTGAAACTGGGCTTTTATATGTACCCTAATGGATTAATGACAATGACTAATAATGCCACACCTGTTGAGAGGATTGAATGATGACATATTATTTAACAATAAAATCTATTTTACTGGTGGCAGCACTTTAATTATCATTTGGCTGCTGTTAGCCTGTTAAATCGGTTGATTCACAACTATATTATGGGCTATTAGCTTCCATGTTTTTGAATAGAATCAGTGTGCTTAGAAGAATTACAACTATAGTAAGGCTAATGCATGCATTCATCCATGCTTTGAATAGCATAGGTTTGTTTAAAGAATTATTTCACTAGGGCCTGGACATATCTATGCACTGTGGTTTACCAGCTTGCTGTTGAGGATACTGTGGAAGGTGAATATGAAAATCTTTCAGACCAGAATATCCTAAGCATGCTCACTTGACCATGTGCCTAATGTCCCCGTCATGTGCATTACTGGTGGTGTGGCGTATGTTTTGGAAAGTTCTAACATGGCCTGGAAATCAATAAACTGAAAACCAAGCTCCTTGTGCCATATATTTAAAATTGAGGGTCATAGACTTTGCCACCTATGGTTGTGTTTTTGGTGTATGACATTTGTTTTGCTGTGCAGCGGTGATGCAAACCGAAGGATTTGAATACCTGAAGGTGAGCTGCCCCTCAGTTCTGACAGAGCTCTTGGAGTATGTTGCTAAAGTTGGTGAGCACTCAATCATTGTATCTCGGCACCATGCAAATGAAGCACTCGATGGGAGCGACGCAAATGGGAGGCGTGTGAAACAACGGATATAGGCTGGCATCGATCTTGCAGCGAAAATTCTGTAGGAAGAAAGCTTCGCCCTCTCTAGATGGAAATAGATTGGAGGATAGAATCTTTTTTCGGCAAGCAATCTCACGTTTTTCGCAGATGTAAAAATTGGTAGTGTTTTCTGTAGCCATGATCGCTTAATCTGTACCAAGGTGCTGGCTTTGTTGAATAGTGGATTGCCATGAGACTTCTGTTGTTCATCGCTTTGTCGTTTATGTCATGCTGGTTTTAGCCAAAAAAAATTTCTTTGGTGTAGGGGACCAGGGGTGGGTGTTTTTGGATGTCATCGTGAGTTTAGACTCTGTATAACTAATAGCTGAAAGGAAAACCCACCACTTACAAATTCGTTGTTAGACGCAAGCAGCGCGGTGTGTACCCAGTGTTTTCCAGCTTTTTATGCGGTGTTGGGTATGCGATCGTAACTGACTGCGGAATGGAAGATGTTGAGCAGTCTTTTCCGAATGAAATGCACGGTGCTGTTGTGTCGTCATGGTAATTTATTCTGGTTGCTTGCAATGATTGTGGGCTATTGGGGATGTGTGCCACAAAAGCTGTCCAATCAATACAAAAAACATTTTCTCAGCACGGATTATTAAACAGCGTTTTTCTTCCCATATCCAACGTGGATTTGAGGGATGGCTCGGACCTGTTGGGTACCAGGGTCAATTGGTCGATTTAGAATGAACGCCGCCACATGGATCATGGAATTTGCTACTTTGGGCAGCATATCATGTTAGCTATCTGTCTTTGATTTCTCCCGCGAAAATTGAATGAAGACAGCGGATGACAAATAACAAAGTATAGACCGTAGTCAATCTTAGTCAATAAACGCTTTTAGAAGCATCCGAGGAAGCACCCTCATTGTTAACTCTTTATTTGCCCTAAATTTACTAACAATAACGTAGAGAAATACTTTTCAATCGTGTTTCATATATTTTACATAGATTATATGATCTAGATATATATTATATATAAATATATAACATATATATTTTTATTTGTAATTTATAAATATAAATTATCTTTTAGATGTACATATATTTATGTTATCTACTGTAAAATATATACAAACATAGGGAGAAATCACTTTCTATCATGGATCAAAAAAAATACAAATAAATGAAAAGTGCTTTTCGCCCCCAAAGGCGCTTTGACCCACTTAAACTGCACCGCGCAGCCAAAGAGGCTCGCTGGCGAAGCCGCCGCCGCGCCCACTGCTTAGGGAGCTGCGGTAAGATGCACACCAGAGAGTCTCTGTTTGTGAATTCGAAGTTTCGGCGCGTACTTTGGGTCGCTTCACGCAACCACGCGATCTCTCTTCCTCCCTGAGGCATTTCAACGAACGCCTCCTGTGCTACTTTCAACCATGACAATAATCTGCACGTGAGCCTCCTTCTCTCGCTAAAATGCTGTTGCGAACTCGGTTTTTCTTCCTTCAAGCTCCTTTCTCTTCCACCTCTTCTCTCATACTCCCCTTATCTTGCCCCGCATTCCTCTCCCTCCCAAAACCCTTCTCCGTCCAAAGTTCCAGCACCTCTTCCGCGTCCCCCAAACCCCCATCGCCTTCCCAAACGACCAGATTTGTCAAGAAAGCCCTCTTCGTTCCTCCCGGAGTCGAGCCCAATGAAGTCACCGACAGCATGGTCCTCCCCGGCTCCAACATCGTCATCGGACCCTACGCCGGTCACTCTCAGATCAAGGAGGTCGAGTTCGTCAAGAGCAGCGCCCGCGCCAGGGACTGCCCCAAGGACGACCGGCCCGAGTTCGCGATACTTGGGCGATCCAACGTGGGGAAGTCATCTCTCATCAACGCCCTCGTGAGGCGGAAAGAATTCGCTCTCACGTCCAAGAAGCCAGGTCTGTCTGCTCATTGCCTCTCATTGCGTTTTACGCTATTTATAAGCAATTTTATAAGCGTTTTAAGTGTGTGGATTGTGGTATCCTTTGCTGATGGGCCATTTAACTGAAATTCAGTCGATTCTCACTGCTGGTCGATATATTATGCTGTAAAGAACTCAACTTGATTTTGTTTTCTTTCTTTATCCAGTTTCAAATTTTGTTCATTTCTTGCAGGGAAGACCCAACTCATAAACCATTTCTTGATAAACAAGAGCTGGTACCTTGTGGATTTGCCTGGTTATGGGTATGGTTTTTTTGGCTTTGAGTCATCATTGGACATACATGTATCATTTCTTAGTTTTTAGTCCTGGGAAGTGGCAAAAGAAGAGCAGAAAATTGGGGTGGGAAGATTATGGCCAAACATGGATTGGTTGATGATTGAGGAAGTAGCAACTCCTTTTTATTATCCTTGTTAACCTTTCATGCAAGCATTCTAAGCATGACTTTAATGAAGAAGAATAGCTTCTTCTATAGAAGGTTTTTACTTATTTAGTTACTGTTTGATTGCTTAACACTCAGGTTACTATTTTTTGCTCTTGTTTTCTCTAAGTGCTTGATGTAGTTTGTACCAATGCACCACACCATATGATCACTTCACTCCCTTTCCCTGCAACCTATGTGCTCCATGAAATCCTTCTGCCAGTGCCTTGTGGTCTACCCATTGCACTTCCAAGAATATGCCAAGAAACCTGGCATAAAAGCACTCTATTTTCCTTTTTTCTTTTAAATTTTAGAGCAAAAAATTTTGCTCTAATTATCTGTATAGATGTGCTTCTTCCTTATACGATATGACAAGTGATTAACATGAATCCATTTTGGATATAATTAAACCAAATCATTGCCAACAATGCAAATTTTTTCTTAGTCAAAGAAAGAAAACATTTAATTGATTCCCTTTGGTAATGTTTTGATTTTATGCATTTGGTTATGCCTTTTAACATCCTGGAAGTTTCTTTGGGAGATTATACCCTTCCCCAGTAAATATTACAAATGTTTCTGTCAAGTTGAGATGCATTATTCTATGAACCATAACAATGATTTATTTTTCCAATGGATATTTTTTTTGTTTCCCATGGATGTCATGCGTCAGTATGGTGAATCTGTGAGTGTTCCTTAGGACATTTTATCACAAGTGAGAAATAAGCAGTAGATGCATTTCTGGAATGAACATTGCTTCAAGATCATTATACCCTAGAGCTGTTTCCAATTATTCACTAATAACATGAGTCAGTTGTGTACCTGCTCTGATATTTCCTATTTTTGGATCAACTGTCTCCAAAGTTTTAAAAGGCACTTCTAATTGCTTATGTATTTGTAGAGACCAAGTGTTTGTGCATGTTGTTATGAAGTTAAAAAAAAAAAATGATCTTCAGCCTTTTAGCTTAATTGGAAGGTACCAAATGTATTTATATATTGTTCTGAAGCTTAGAAAAAGACCTCCAGCTGCTTAGTTCAGTTGGTGGACACTAAATGTAAGTGCATGTGGTTGTGAAACTCAGTAAGAGATATACAAGCCATGGTAGTGAATATCGGTATCGGGGAGCGTATCAGCTTCTTTAAAAACCGATATGATACGGCCTTATCGTATTAGTATCAGACTGTATCGGCCTATATTGTATAGATTTTTTTTAAGCAAAAAAAATTCTGAAAAAATATCCAAAAAGTCTAAAAAACCGAGAAATGAAAGATTATATAATTCTTTTGTATTTTGCAAATATTCCATTATTTATAAGGTAGTTGTTTACAACTTTATCTGTCAAATCATCAAATTTCAATGAAAAGTTTACGAATTTGAGAAGTACGAAGCTATGAGCAATGAGTATTTAATAAAGCAAACACAAACATTCAACATTACAAGTTTATAATAATTTGTTTACTTTCAAAATTTACACTTGATGATTCGTCTACTTTTCACAACTCTAGTACCATATTGTCATCCAATATCTTGAATTTCTATGCTTTTATAAATCTCATCACCAATCATATCTTTATCTTGATCTATTTCAATTTATAAATCAAGCTATAAATCTGCAAACTAAATAATTAACAACGATAAAACAGTCTATTTAACAATATGAATATAAATATTTAAAAGGTCCAATTATGCACAAAATAATCAAGTTTACAATCTTACATGTATACAAATATGCTAGCTAATTTAAATCTAATAATTTTACTTAAACATAAACTAAAATACCCAAAATATTTTCATGCATAATACAGATATTTAGAAGATTAATGCCTAGATTTTTAAGATTTAAAAAAAATGTATTTTTAATTATATTTTTAAAATCTGAAAATTATATTAAAAATTACAGAATAATTTTTATATAATGTTAATGCATCACATAAAATGTTCTTTTATATAATGTTCTTTACATACCAATATTTTTTTGATTTAAAACAATAAATGCATTTTTTCTATTTTTTTAAATATGAAAATTTAAAAATAAAAAAATTATAAAAAATATTACGAAAACATATAAAATATTCTTTTAAAACATATAAGATACTTATGAAAAAAACTTGTGTTTTTTATTTTTTTTGAAAAATCGGAATAAAATATTAAAAAAAATTAAATCAACCAGATCTAGTTTGATTTGGGTTCCCCTCTTCAAATCGAAATTAAATATGCATTTTCATTATGTTTGAATGGATAAAAGTATCTTTTTTAATAAACAGTCTTGTCTTTACTCCATTTGAGTCAAATATTTAAGAAAAAGGGATTCAAGAGTTGAAAAAGGATTATCCAAAACTCGGATGAAACTCTTTTCATCTTCCAAACTAGTTGAAAAAGAGGTTTTGATTCAAGAAAATAGCTATAAAGGAGTCGAAAATGGCAGGACACCTTAAGAGGAATTTTTTGGAGACATGCGAATTGGGTTTCCACCGAAAGCAACCATATTTCATTGTTGGAAAGGGGAAATAACATTATGAAAAAGCTGTTGGACCGATACAACTTATATAGGCCTATATCGGCCAATATGATCCACTTTTTCTAGCAACAAGTGATACGCTCCTATATAGGATATAGGTTACATCCGATATAGATAAGATATGATATGGCCTATAGGTCATATCAGAACCATTTTTCAGAACCATGATCCTAGCTACTTAGCTTAGTAAGGTAGATGCCAAATGCGTTTGCATCAATTTATGACACTTCAAAAGCAATTTCTAGCTGCTTTACAGACATTGAATGTGTCTGCATGTGGTTGCAAGGCTCATAAAGAGATTTTCAGCTCCTTAGCTCAATTGGTCAACACGAAATATTTTTGCAGGTTGTTTCAAAGCATAATTGGTGGACACAAAATTTATCCTCATGTTGTTCCAGGACAGTTTATCCTTGAACTATGTTTTATTGTTGTTGCAAACCATGGCTGGTGGACACAGACGTCCTCATGTTGGTCTAGGGCAGTTTAGATTTGTTGGTAGTTGATGAATACCCAATGAGTACACATGTTGGTCTAAGGGAAAAAGCTCAATTGTGATTCTACATTTCCGTGGATTTGGAAACTTTTAACTACCTCCCATTTCCTTTTGGGTTGCCCTCTTCCCTCTTAGAGCATTTCACTTAAACTTACTCCTAATTAGTGCTATTAATGGTTAAGTTTGTTCATCTTTTTCCTTTGTGAGTAGGGTGGCTTGGGTCTTTGCAGGGGATAAAAAAGAAATATGTGAAATACATTGGTTATTTGGTTAGAATATAATTCCTGGGGAGAATGTGATAGTGATTCCATGATAGAGAGAATGTGAGAACAAGATTCATGAAGTTGAACCTGATTAACTGAGATAAGATGCAGATGATGATGGGGAGAATGATAGTGATCAAGAAGGATATAGTGGCAAATGTGGTCTAGATGAAAATGAGCAGTACATCAGCTTTCAAGCCAATTGCAAGTAGGTTGTTGTGTTTTTGGATAGTTGATTAGAGTCATGGTGGGCTTCTTAAATATCCACATCCCTATTTTTTGGAGGCAGTGTACCATTCTGGTTAGATATGGAGGTGGGATGTAATGCAAAAGCTAGTAGTCAGATTGTCTAGACTCCTTTTGGGTGGAATCTAAGAGAGGAAGAGACTGATAGTCTGGTAAGGCTTTCTTTTCAGTTTAGCTCTCTTTTGCTAGACTAAGAGAATACAGTTAAGTGAAAATTCCAATACACAATTAGTTTTCTAGTATGGCCATGGTTCTGAAAAATGGTTCTGATACAGCCGATACGGCCGTATCGTATCTGTATCGAACGCAACCTATACACTATACCCTACTTTTATCTTGACTTTCATAAAAGCATAGAAAGTCAAGATATTGGATGACAATATGATACTAGAGTTGAGAAAAGTAGACAAATCATCAAGTGCAAATTTTGAAAGTACACAAATTATTCTGAACTTGTGATGTTGAATGTTCGTGTTTGCTTTATGAAATGTTCATAGCTTCATACTTCTTAAATTTGTAAATTTTTTATTGAAATTTGATTATTTGACAGGTATAGTCGTAAACAACTACCTTATAAATAATGGACCGATACAACATTATTTATATTTGCAAAATACAAAAGAATTATATATTCTTTCATTTCTCAATTTGTTAGACTATGTGGATTTTTTTCAGAATTGTTTTGCAAAAAAAAAAAAAAAAAAAAAAACTATCTGATATAAGCCAATATAGTCTGATATTGATACGATACGGCCGTATTGTATCGGTTTTTAAGGAAGCCGATACGCTCCCTGATACCGATATTCAGAACCATGATTAACATTTTCCAAAATAGGTATTGCTGCTCCCATAATCCCATTATAATTAATTTTAAGATTTCTTACACCCAAGATATCATCTTTAATTGACTGCCTGTGATGACAGATTTGCAAATGCTCCTGAAGCTGCTCGAACGGATTGGTCCACATTCACCAAAGGCTACTTCTTGAATAGAGAAACATTGGTTGCTGTGTTACTCCTGATTGATGCTAGTATTCCACCTCAGAAGATTGACTTTGATTGTGCTAATTGGCTTGGTCGCAATAATGTATGTCTCTTTGCATGACATTTCTTCTTGAAGTGTTCTTCACCCCTCCAGGTGCAAATCTCCCTACAATGCCGTAATGATGCCTTGGGTCATGGGTGGTAGCTGCAGTGCCACTGTGTGGATGACGTGGATGACATGGCTGAATAGCAGCCATCGCCCACACCCATACCCACACACTGTTAACCTGTGCAATTTTCCACATCCTTTATCACAGTCCTGATGAGTTGCATTGCACACCCATCTCTACTGTCCGGAAGAGATACAATCATGTACTGTCTGGATATCCGTGAACCATCTGTTGTTGCCTCATTTGGATCCTTGCAGCAGTGTTTACTACTGATAGGCTGATCATAGTTCTTGCTTCGCTACTTACCTGAGGTTATGCTTGCACTTGGCGCATTGTTTTCATTACTGCAACTATGTTTTTTTCTTTTAATTTTCATCTATTGTGCTGTATTCTGGGACTGAAGTCATCTCCCTCATTTGTCTGCCCAGATTGCAATGACTTTCGTATTTACCAAGTGTGATAAAATGAAGGGTGGGAAAGGAAAGCGACCTGATGAGAACATCAAGGATTTCCAAGAGCTTATAAGAAAATACTACCGCCAACCACCACCATGGATTATGACCAGCAGTGTTACAGGCTTAGGCCGGGATGAACTGCTATTACACATGTCTCAGCTAAGAAACTATTGGGATAATTAGAGTGACAAGTACACTGGGACCACAATGTTGCCCATGGCCTTGAAGTTCAAGCTCTTTGTATTGACCTTAGAGACGATATAGACAAAAGTCTAGTCAGACTCACTCTTGGCAAACAGATCATGGAAGAACTTACAGATGTGCCAATCTGTTAATATTTAGCTCTGCATTGTTTCTTTAAAATTTTAATCTGTACCATGTACATAATCTGAAATTTAGTCGAGCTTTAAATTTACTGTTGTAGTTCTTTTTGGTTGGAAAGTTGATGCATTATTGTGCACTCAAAGACAAAGCATTGTAGTTGGCATTTAATATTTTCTGTACAAGCTAAACACCTCCCACCATAAACCAACAAGAAGAGAAAAGAAAAAAAAATTCCATAGATCTTTGCAGTTTGCAATTCATTTGCTGGCCTTATGTTTTGGTTGAAATTTGGGCTCTTTTCTCTTGCTCGTTGTTTGCTGCCAATGAGAAATGATGATTTTGACTTTTTAGTTCCTGAAAAAGGGCTTGCCCTAACTTCTTTCAACGATGCTGATGCAACTGATCTTACTTCCTCTTCCTCGGATGCCATTATCTTAAAATAAAAAAAAGAAACAAAAAACATTTTAAGAAAAGATGCTGTAGAGTGCAACTTTTAGTCCTATCATACAATTAACAGCCCATGTTGTAAAGGTGAATAGCTATGAAAATAGAGGCCACATGATGCCCTGCAATGGTTGGATCAACTTGATTTTCGAAGCTGAAAATTTTCATGACTTAAATATTGTCAATATGCTTGTTCGTATGATGCATCTTACCGTCCCATGTACATTATGATGCACAGACAGTTGCTGATATTTGGTAGCTACCGGGAATGGTTTTATTGTAGATATGCAATCCTGCATTTAAATGCATTAGGCCCTCTAATAAACATTTATACAAATGGGGAATAACAAAATCTTATTGTTTCTATCTGGCCCGATAACGTAAACTTCCTTCAACCTGGGGATCTCAATCCCCATATCAACGTCCTGCTTAAAGAAAATGCCCAATGTACATGTCAAATGTTATCTGGTGAGAAGGGCTTCTCATATTGCTATACCTTTATCCAGAAAATCATGCAAAACTCCAGAGAGGAAACTAGAATTAAAATGAAAGTTCGAAATGGCATTGGTTGGCACCACACGAATATATATGATAAACTTGATTTCCATAGAAGCTGGACTGATTAGATTACATGTTGAAATATATACTGACAGTAGCAGGCATGTCTAACCAACTGTTAATACAAAACAAATGTTCATAATATACAACGTTGAGCGGCTCTCCTTTCTAAAACCTTTTTCATAGTCTATTCAACCTCAGCTTTAGCACTACTTGAATATCAGCAACACCATTTCATTTTTTAATTAGGACGACAGTTTGGCAAGAACCTCTTCCCATCCCGTTCTGAGGTTATAGCTAGAGTTTGGCCAGAACCACTTCTCTCCCATTCTCAGGCTAGCCGGGTTACAAATGAGCTTTCAATCATTCTTTCCAGGCTTTCTCATCCCTTGGCTCTGTCATGATCCATTTACCAGAAACACACTTTAACTGAAACATCTTCACCATCTGCTGCCTGCTGATGATCTCATATAAGAGAAATCTCAACCATCTGATGCTGTTGGTGGATATATCATATGCATCTGCAGACCATTTTACCTTCAATCAACCATTTGGATCGCAGCACGTTACACTGATAGGATTGGATACGTTCTCAAGATACGTACAACCCATAAAAAGGCCAAATTATCTGGAAATGTCATGGAAAACTTTGGATGTTCCATGCTCCACCATTGAGTTGACGCTCGAATTTGTTGATCAACTAGTCTGCTCATAGGCAAGATTGCGAACCCATGGGGATCAGCTGATGATGAAGATCAAGATCAGATGATTCTTTCGGACTAAACAAAGCTCCTACGAAGAATCAATACCAGTTACCAGCCCCACCTTGGGCTGTGACTACTTTCCTTGCAGCGCATGGAGGCTTTGATGGTACTGGATTGGATCCTTCAATCCCTTCATTATTTCGTCTATCATTCTTACAGGTCGTATTCCTTCTTGGATATGAATAGCCTGAAGCAGCAGTATTTTTGGCTGCCAAACGTTGTTCATATGCTTCTGCTGTCAAGCAGTGGTAATGCAGAGCTGAACCAGCAGTTTTTCTGGGTTTAGGCTTTGATGCCAAAGAACCTACCACAGCATTCACAGACAAGTATCAACAAAATTGCAAGGTTTCTGTATCAATTCAGAGTTTGATCCTAGCTCACAAATTGAAGGAATATGTGGTAAAAAAAAAAACACAATGCACCCATGGGCACTTTTGCACATGCCAACTCAGCACATCTAGAATGTCCAATACATTCATTAGGCAGGATCTACTGTACAGATGATCTGGCCCAAGAATCAGGCATTCAATTCATTAGGTGAATCATGCATTGATAAAACAAAGAATTTAAAGACAGGCCCAAGGCAGTTACTCAGCTACCCATCTGGCCTGACTACCGAAAGCAAAGTCAATTCATTACCAAGGTCAACAGGGTGAACAATGCTGAAAAAACAAAGAAAATGTGTGACATTTGCTGTCATTCGGCCAGAGGCAGAACAGATTCATAAATTGGAAGCATCATCGGAAAACATCTAATTTTTCAGTCAAATAAAGAAATTACTTTCCAAGTCTTGGACCACGCATAAGGCCCTTTTTGAATAATGAAAGCATTAACAATTTCAGGCTATCCTTCTCAGGAATGATTCATCTCTAAGCAAACAAAGAAGGATGGCCTGAAAGTTTTAATGCTTTCATCATGTATCTTCATATATCCGTTGCAATGAATTGTTTCCATATCCCTTCCCACCACCTTGATCTATGCTGATTTACCATATTATCTCCCTAGGCCCTTTGATCTTGATCAAAATTCACTTAGTAGTTGCAGCCATCCCTAGTCTTCAGCTCTTGGACATTAAACCATTTTGGAAAAAAAAAAAATTCCTCTTCTCCTTATTGATGACAGGAGGGCATGGGGAATCCACCTTGGATTGCCCATGCCCTTAATCTCTTGATGCTCAGCACAAGCTCTTCCAATATGCATGGCAAGGTTTACACGGTCACTCAGAATGGTTCTGTCCAATCATTATACAGATTGAACTCCTCTACATTTAGTTTATGTGGCATGCAACTTTGCTTAGCATATGCAGGTTCCAGACCTGAAAAGAAAGGCCTTGGATCTTCAATTACCATTCACACTTTCATGAAACTGGTGTGGTCCAAAGGTCTTCCTATTCTAAATACATAAGAAACAGTTTTAGGTACTTTTGGCCGAAAGTGGGGAATTGATGTATTCTTCTTCCTTGACAGTTTATCTGCAGACCACAGATAGAAGAACAGGATTGTAGCAGCAAAGGAATTTCATGCAAAGATACACATCCATTTACAGTGCCATAATAAACCACCTGTCAAGGTTGCCTAAGTACTGGTCTTGCCAGAGCTATCAGAACTAGAAAACTGTGCAATATGCATGAAGGCCACACATCATGTAGTTATTTTTCCTGCAGATTAAAGATTGAATAGAGGCAGAAAGGTACAGAGGCAGAAACTTAAAAGTAACGTAAAGAAGAAGGAATGGTTATAGTTTAGTACTTGCTAAAATGTTTTGTGGAATGCAGAGTTTAGGTTTGCACTTTACCTTGTACTCTGTGTGCAACCTGTATAGGAATCCTTGTCATCATGGGGACCCCAAATCTCCGGTCTAGCTGTAGCTTCTCCATCCCTTTGACATGGAATTTGGATAAATTTTCAGTAACATCAGCTGGATCCTGTGCCATATTGCCATCCGGATAGAAAACACATGGCCTTCAAATGCATCAATCCAATCAATGGGTCAATGTACCAGTTAAAAAAATCGGAGCAGTACATCTGGCATAAGATGATTCTATCTATACCTTGGCAAAGAAGCATGCTGCCTATCGGGTGGGGCAACTGTGACACCATTTCCATAGTGCTCCTCAAGGTAAGCAAACTGCTTCTTGAATTGATCCACAGCGCTATGAAGGAAAGTGCAAGTGAGTTCCAGTCCAGTTCAAATGAAATGAAGACATACAATACTCAACCCAAGTATGTGCAGATTCTCTAAGGAGGTGGCACTATCTGATAAGCAGTCATGATTGTTTACAAGATGGCACTCATTGCACTCATGTAGATGTTCTCATTAAAGAGATTCAGCAAAGCACATGTGGCAAATCCAAAGTCACCAAGCCGCCCACACGCACAAATAGTCAGGCAAGTTCACACACACACACACACACACACACACACACACACACAAAAACAAAATAGTCATGCAAGCTTGCAGAAGTGACGCAAGTAACATGTGAATACACTGAAGATTGAATAAGTAGATGCAAACTTAGGTATACGAGTGCAGCATCCAAGTTTCATCAAGCCAGATCAGGAAACCATTACCAGAAGCATCAGTTGGTTGTGCATGTCTATTGGATGTAGATTAAACTGCAAACTATCAAAGTCTTTTATATGTGTCCCTACCTAATGAGTAAATTTGCCTGTCCTTGACCTAAGGCAGATGCATGTAAGAACAAATATCATCACCAGTAAGAGTCACCACATGGTAAGGCTTTTGCACCAGTGACATTATCATCAGTAAGCCACAGGTGATTGAAACTAGAGCATGCAGTTTCATGTGTCCTATTTATGAGGCTAATCAAGGACTTTATTGAGTTTGTTCATTATCAGACTAGGAAATTGATACCTGGGGTACATGAAACCAGTTGATTCTGTTCCCTCTAAGAATTCCTTCAAAATCTTGGGATGGTACTCAAGAACTTCCCGATATATGAGCTCCCTTACATCTTCTTTTGTTAGCCTGCGTCTCTCAAATTCAAACTCCAACTTTGTCACTGGCTGAGCTGAAGGCTCTCTCTCAACCTTGGCTAAGTTCCTGAAATAGGGATCAGCCAAAGCCTGACACCTTGTTGAGCAATAGTGCTTTGTTAGAGAGAGCATAAATGCAAAGAAACATTACATGGAAAAAGGGGAGAGAGAGAGAGAGAGAGAGAGAGAGAGAGAGAGAGAGAGAGAGAGCATGCCACTATACCTCCTCTGCAGTGGGACGATCCTTGGGATCAAATGCTAGCATCCTTTCTAACAATCGTAGTGCAAGAGGATCTGCATTTGGAAATTTCTGAGAAAAAGGCACTGGTCTTTTCTTGCGCATGCAGCTTAAGTATCTCCGTGCCTTTTCATTACGTACCTGTCAAGAAAAACAATCATGTGTTTTGTTGAAAGAGGACTTGTATTATAGAACACTTCAAGGAACAAATTAGACCTCCATGCATGTTTCACTGAGTTGAATGGAAGGAACCACACCTTAGAAATAGATTCAGTAGAAGGTGTTCCTAACAGATCAGTCATCAAATCCAGTTGGTGCACCACATTTTTTCCTGGAAAGAGGGGCTTTCCAGTCAAAACTTCAGCAAATATGCAGCCAATGCTCCAGATATCTATTGCAGGAGTGTACTGGAACAAATTCAATTGAAAATATCAGAACATTATATGAAATCGAAGCATAATAAAAATTGTCCATCTTATCCTGCCATAATGCTTATAGAATCCCAAAATCTGAGCACCAGTCTTTATGAGAAAGTCTCTACCAATGGCGTTTTCTGGTTTATCTTAATTGTATCTTAGATTACGTATATCTGAGTAGAATTGCCGCTTAAAGGATACCTTTGCATCGTTTGCAGGTAGGTTGAAGATAGGAACTCTAGAGATGATTAACTTGAAGAGGATTGTGAAGATATAGCTAGGTATAATGGAAAACCAAAAGTGATTTACATGTACAATCCAAGGCATATGCAAATGGCGAAATACCTTGCTGATAAAGGCATGCCTTTGTGAATGTGGAAATGTGTTGCTGATAAAGGCATGCCTTTGTGAATGTGGAAATGTGTTGCTACCCAGTCACAACCCCTTATCAAAGAGGCTGTACTTCTTTACTAAGCATTTTTCAAATGTCTAAATGCCTCTGCATGTACATGACACCAAGCAATTGCTACAGAAATGAAAAAAGGTGACACAACCAAGGAAAAAGCATTCTGGAGATAATGCACCATTTCGAGCATGGCTAATGACA
This sequence comes from Pouteria campechiana, assembly GCA_036873735.1. Taxonomy (NCBI): domain Eukaryota; kingdom Viridiplantae; phylum Streptophyta; class Magnoliopsida; order Ericales; family Sapotaceae; genus Pouteria; species Pouteria campechiana. Next base: position 48,506 of record JAYJMB010005732.1, read on the forward strand.
CCTTACAAAACAAGGCCAACAGTAAAAAGAATGCAAGTAGAAGTGAAATTAGAAAACTATAAGTATGGTAGGCGCATCAATATAGTTTCGTATAACTGGAAAGCTATAATTTAAGCACCTTGGAGAAAAAGGATCCGCACAATTCTGGAGCTCTGTACCATCTCGTTGCGACATAGTCCTGTCAACACAACAACTGAAAAATCATGAATCTGCATAATGCAGATAAGCAACAACCAATAGTCATGAAAGTTGAATTGCAAGGACAAGATGCAAATTCAGAATCCATTTGAATGGTGGGAAACATACTGTCCAGAACATGGTCGTAGGAGTATCGTTGATAGCCACCCTTGCAAGACCAAAGTCACATATCTTGAGCTTGCAATCAGCATTCGCTAAAATATTCTTTGGTTTTAGATCTCGATGGAAGACATTTGCTGCAATGTCAAAGAACAAAAAGAAACAAATCAGAATAAGAGTTAATGCCACGTGACTTCTGTGAAATGAATCATGCATAATCTATCTGTTCAACAAGAAGTGGCTCCATGCATAAGCGGTCGATATTTATACAGCTTAGTAGGATTATAAATGCATGAATGTGTATGTACATATGCATAGTCCCAAAGGCAGGAAAAATTTCATGAAAGAAAGAACGAATGAAAGAGAAAGAAATAAAGAGGTGTTTGAATAGTGAAAAATGAAAAATTCCATTTGAAATGGGTGGGAAATGATGTTCACAAGATAGGAAGTGATGTCATCCATAAAGTAAATAAAAACAAAATAAATAGGTAATTTGGTGGGAAAGACAGGTAATAAGGTGCAAAGTTAGGGTTGCTAGGGTAGTAGATATCACAGCAAAGAGAGGAAATGTGAATTTCCATGGGAAATTTTCGTTTCACACTTTAAGGAAAAGAAAGAATTATGGTTCTTTAATCCTTTCCACAAACTACCAAAGTTTGGACTACAGAACACTGTAATGAGTTAGTGCCACATCAATTTTGTGAAATGCGTCATGCATAATCTTTCTTTCTTTTTTTTTTTTCCAACAAGAGACAGCACCATGCATAAACCATCAATATTTATGCAGCTTGGTAGGACAACACATGCATAGTCACATAGGCAGACACAAATTTGCAAAAGAAGGAAAGGGAGAAAGAAATAAAAGAAAAGAGAGCATAATGATTCTTTAATCCTTAACATGAACCGTCAAAGTTTGGTTCACAGAAGACAATATACAATATAACAGGAAAAATAGCAAATAATGATGAGAAAATTGTATGACAAAGACCTTTCAAAAAATTTAGATGGTTTTTTAACCCTTTGTTCTTAAGTAATAAGAATCTCTTTATCCTTTATGCCCCATGCAAAAGCCATTGAGGTTTCCACGACAAGTAATGAGTTACTTTGCTCTGGGAGGACAAAAGAAACTTCTAAGTTGAAAGGAAAGAATGAATAAACACTAAATCACCTGAGTGTATGTACTTCAAGCCTCGAAGAAGCTGATAGAGAAAAAATTGATAGTGCTCTGGAGTCAGATCATCATTAACCTTAATAACCTGGTGCAGATCAGATTCCATGAGTTCAAACACGACATATATGTCTCTGAATTCCCTCCTGGATGGAGGCAACAGGATGTGTTTGATTTCCACAATGTCAGGATGATGCAGGAGTCTGAGGAGCTTCACCTCCCGCAGTATGCGTGTGGCATCAGAGACATGCTCAAAGATATCATTCATCTTTTTAATTGCGACCTTCTCCCCAGTATGAGTATCGACAGCTGAGCAAACAATGCCATAACTCCCCTTACCCACAATTTCTTCTATTTTGTACCTGCTACCCTCACCATATTCAGTAAAAAAGTTCACTTCCACAGACACCTGAATAACCAAATTAAGAAACAGGCATTGAGTCAGATTCAGACACCGTCGACAATGCATTTGAAGAAATTCATGAGGTGGCAAATAAGTAACAACAAAGAGCAGGAATATTCACAGCCAGGCAGGATTTCTGGGAGAAGGCAATCTAAGGCATTCAGCTATATGCCAAAAGTCATCTATGCCAACCAAAGACTGTATGTAGTCCACAAAAATATCTCAACAAGGAAATTCTGGTGTCTTGTGATATGTAAGCTCCATGTGTGTTTTCTCTTCCCAGTAACTACAAGCAATGGGATACATTGCCAAAAAATTGCCTAACAAATTGACTATCTCAACCATGCTAGTCATTTAAGATGCTTGAAAGCAATATCAAGGCCATGGCCACATAATGATCAACGAATCGCATAAATATTTTTAGGATATATCACAAATGAATCTATAAAATTCCATCTGACCTTTCTTCGCTGATCCTGCTGCATCTTTGCAAATAATACTCAAAAATCCTCTGACAATAGCCAATTGCTTCACTCAGAATTCACGCCAACAACAGCTGAATTGAAAACCTCACCTAAGAGAGATTGATGAACATGTCAAACAAATATTATCGGACCAGACAGACGTAGAATTGCCCGAATTGATATTCCAATAAGAGCCACGCAGAAAATCAGAAATTCTCCAATCGGCTGTCGGTGGCGACGCTGAAGCAAAGCAGACAAGCCAAAAGAGTCAAATCCCACAGATTTCTTCTAAATTTTCCGCGAATCCAAATTTGCAATCAAATGGGGGAAGGAATCCCGAATTGAACCCAAACAGAGGTATCTTCAGACTGGAATCAACCGGATTCTTTTCTTACGATGCACCAAGAGCAAAGAGAATTCCTTAAGAAATCTGTAGCATGAAGAGCCAAAAAGACACGAACTTGACTCTCAAGATAAGCTGGCAACAAAATTTCCAAAATCCGCAGCGAACTCGACCATCCGAAGGCAATTCCTTATGAAATGCAGAAAGAAGAAGTGGATTTCACAAGTTTCTTCAGCTATTTCGGCATTAAATCTTCAAAGCAGGGGAATTTAAGATCTAAAATAGGCGAGATCGCAAGATTCTACTGAAGACTGTGTCAATGACTCCAAAACACAGCAACGAGCGCAGCTCAGCTGGCGAAGTGGAGTAATACAAAAGCCGCCAACGAAACGGAATTTGGAATTTCGGTTTCTCTGCGTTAGAGAAGAGGATTTATGGAAATTTGGCGGGATTCCCTAAACAGCCTGGGGGATTGTCAAGCAGCGGGGGAAAAAAAGTTATAGCGATGGGATGGGAAGTTGGCGGGAATCTCTAAACGGCATCGCAGCGGAAATCTCGATCTCGTTCTCCCTCGTTTATCGATGCTTCCTGCTCTACTGCTTGAGAGGAGTGGATAAAACGAGATTTTTCCAAAATGCGTTTCGGAAGAGAATGGGATTTCTCAGAATCCGATTTTAATGGAGAAGAGATGCAGATGCAGTAAGGATAGTTATGGAAGTTATGCTGGTGGAGGAAGAGGCTGGCAGGCGCGATTCCCGCCACACGTGCCTCCGTGCCCCAAGCGAGACTTGGAAGGATCACGCATACGTGTTGTTTTACTTTTACATGCTCCCCTCTTGAACTTTGGACTACCAACACACGTCAGCCTCTTCCACACGTCCGAGCGTGTAAAGATGCCATCAATGAACTACTAGATATGGACGGTCCAGATGAGAATAAGCATCCCTTGCTGTCGCAAAAGGGATGGGGCCCACAGCGCCACGACATGGCGGAAGATAATGGGAGTCAACTCTCGAGGCCGGCATTATTTTGAAGCCGTTGGGAGAACGGTCACACGCGGGATAGCCGACACTTGTGGACCCCACTCGCTTGGTGGACAGCTGTGGCGTGCTCAATCGCATAAAAGACCAGGCGCTTTTTGTAAATTAAACCCAGATAACCCAGATAAGTTTAGAATATTTTTTTCTTTATTTCTAAACCTTGAGTGCCGTTGTTGTTCAGCCATGGACAGAGGAATCTATTTCTGATGGAACCCATTTATGGGAAATTGGAGACTAGTGAAAATGAAACCCATCAACCAATTAACATCCATTCCTTCCACTGTCTGACGTCAGGATATGCACAATAATTAAATTTATAACGTTTAATTTATAAAATTTATAAATTCTAAATTAATTGACGATTCGACAAGCTTAAATTGTCTAATTTGCAAAAAAACGAGGATCATATCGCCGCGTGATACGTTCACGGCTGATGATGAGGTACTCGGTCGGGTGGAAAGTCCCAACACCGGCGCCGAGGAGAATAGCCAGAATAAGACAGGAGCAACGCGCTGGTGGACTTGGTTTTGCTGGCATCGTATCCAAGAATAGATAAAGGAGACTTTAACTTTCAAAAGTCCTGTGGGCCTACCTATCAACCAACTTAGGAGGAGACAGCCGAGCCTGTGGGAGATGATACGGTAGCGGCAGTAGCAATTTCAGTGTACCGCCAATCACAGCCGTCCATCCGACTCTATTTCACACATCGCATTTAAAAAGAATGCAGGAGTTGAACTTAACTCTTTTTTTTCCCTGGGATTGAAGGAAATTATGTGATGATCCCTTCATGCTACGATGGTCAGGACAGCTACATGATTGATGCATTGCTTTCCGTTGTGTGCCGGTGGGTGGCTGCAGTTGTCATTTCAATTTTATGATGTTTAAGGTAAGATGATGCGGATAGCCAGATGTCGCCCAAAACATACACCAGGCCTTCCCACAAAGGTGGGCCGCACTTGCATGCGTGCCTTACTTTCTTTCAACTTGGATCCAGTCAAATGGCAGTTTGGGGAGGACTCTTGAATCAACGTTGAACATTAGATATTTAATATTTACAATTTTTTAATTCGCTCAATTTATACTGTAATATCAAAGGATAAGTAGTAATATCAAAGGATAAGTATCTTAATTAGTACAATGTCAAATGGTAAAAAAATCTGAGTTTCTCAGTTTGGAGAGGAGAGTATTAGAAACAGGTATTTAAAATAAAGTTGATGTAAGTGCAGTGAGATATAACATCCGGGAAATAGTTTTTTAATGAAAAATAAAAAATAAAAAAAAATATAAATAAAAAAATTAAGTTACTAAAAATCATTAAGATTTCACATATTAGTCTAAAAAAGTTTGTAAAAGAAGTGTATTTTAATTTTTAAATACACTTAATTGCACCTAAACACGCCCTGATTGGGAATGACCCGACAAAGAAGCAGCATGCAATTATTTTGGGATCCTAGGCATTTCTAGACACTGAAATGGTGGCCTAGTCATCATCGCCTTCTGTGGCTTTTGCCTGTTTATTCGTCTGACCGGAATTATAGGTAGTCAACCGTCCGCAAATAGACAAAACCAGCCGCGTTTAGGCAAAGGATAAGATAGGATAAGCCGAGGATAAGATAGGATAAGCCGATTAGGTAAATTAAAGTTCGGCGATGTAATGGAATAGATTTCTTGAAAATTATATTCGATGATTGAACAATGTGATTATAAACGTTAGTTAATTAGGTGGGAATATAAATATCATCTTTTAAGTGCAGTGCTACCAGGACTGGTAGTTGAACTAGTTATGCAGTGTTACCAGGACTGGTAAGTTGAACTAGTTAAGTGTTGGATTCATGGTCCAATTAGTTGAACTGATTTTCTTATTTTTCGAAAAAAATTTAAAAAATAATATAATATAATTTTAAAAAATGTAACTCATAGATATTAATCTAAATATATATATTTTTTTTGTATAATTATATACTATTTTAATTTATTTTTTTATTATATTAATAATATCAAATTAAAAAAATATATCCAATCAAACCGGGTTAAACCAGACCAATCAACTGACCAGTTCACACTTAAATGAGTCCGGTCTAGTTCTAATAATATTGGTGTTAACATGAGTTTAGGTGCACCACAAAATTGAAATTATTTAAGCATAAATATGCACATTTAAAATTTTTATTCTGAAACATTTTAATTATATAGCCCACCAAATTTTTATGAATTCAATATTTATAGTCTAGTTAAACAAACATTTATAAATGTTTTGATTGAATTGAATTTTATGCAATCACCTTTGCGACAAAAATCAAAAGGTTTCATGGATATGTGCATGGGATATATTCCATGGCATCAACGCTTATTAAAGTTTGGGTTGGAGAGATTAGATTGATAGTGTAAGCAAATAGAAAGAACGTTATAAACTTGCATGGTTGTGTGTTTGAAATAAAACTCACTTATTTATACTCATGACAGGACTAAGAGTTTCATTCATTTATACTCCATTTGATAATTAATATAACTGATATAATCAATATTTAAGAACTTTGATAATTTTACTTTTTTATAATTATTTATATTTTTAA
>JAYJMB010005733.1:0-11695 GCA_036873735.1 Pouteria campechiana
GGAAAAATCATGGTATTATCATGTGGATTTATGGTGTAAAGTGGAGTAACGACCCCAGGAGGGCGGGGCGTTACAATGCCTTATTGAGTTATCATGTTATGTGCCTGAAATAAAGATGTATGTTATCCTTGCTCCACCACATGAGCAAATCAGGATAAATACAATGATAAAATGTTATATATTTTAGAGCTAACAACGTAGATAGTGCAAAAATTTCTAAGTGCAAGATCAAATCATTTACACTCAATTACTATAATTAATTGCTATGTTCCAGAGAAATTAAATTGAAAATCACATTTTAGAAAGAAAAGAAGAAGAAAACAGAGGCTTTGGGATATGCAACAAGAGAGCTTGCATTGTCTATAAAGATATAAAGAGAAACTTCCATAGACAAATGCAAAAAATAAGTTATGGGAGCCAAGGTCAGGGAGCAGAAACTTTGCTCGAGAAATTTGGACTATATAAGTCAACCAAGCAGAGCTCGTTTGAGACAAAGTATGGAGTAATCTCATCAAGATCTTGAATAAATGAAGAATGAAGAAAGACAAAGAAAAAGTTACTCGGACATTCTCGCACAACGAGAAAAAACTTTGTCTAACTAATAAAGGCCAAAGACAGAATTCATTTGAGGATAAAAAGATGAAGCAAGAATAAGAATGAGGAAAAAACTTCGTTTGAGTAGAGACTCGAACAAATTAAGATAAAGAAGTTGACATGCAGAGAAGAACTTCATCTAACCAACTACTCGGACAAATATGCTTAACAGGGAGGAACTTCATCTTAATCTTTTGTGTTTGGACAAGTGCCTACAACATGAAGATACTTCGTCTGACCACCTACCAACATTGTAAGATGAGCTCCATCTATTACTTAACTCAGATGAATGTGGAAGAAGAGGAGATACAATATACTTTGTTTGATCGAGTAGATAATTGTCAAGCATCAACCTTTGTCAAAATCCAGCTCGACTTTGTCTGTGCTACCAGACTTCGTCTATTACTTACTATAGACAAATTACATTCATGAAGCCTCAACTAGAAGATAGAGCCAAAGATAACTTCATCAGGGACAATCCAAGCAATACTTCATCCATGTCGTAAGAGTTTGTCTCTTACAAACTCTAGATGAATGTCAAAGATGAAGCATCAACTAGTAGACATGAAACAAAGATGAATTCATCCGAAACTTATTATAGACAAATTTAGATACAGAGAGAGCCAATGACTTGTCCTAGGATTAATAGAATCTTGTGACTTACATTAATACAATTTAGTCATGCTTTCAATGTGCGGACTTGTTTCAGCCATCATTTTCAACCCCTAGAGTCTAAAAGAGTGTTGGGAATACTAGTTTATGCCCCCTGGAGCTGGAATCTAGAATGGTGTTGGGAACACCAATTTACACCCCCTAAAGCTAGAATCTAGAAAAGTAGTGGGAGCATTAGTTAAATGTCCTAGAGTTGGAATCCAGAAGAGTATTGGGAACATTAGTGTAGATAGTGGATCCCAAGGCACAAGGAGAGTGTGCTCTTGTAAGAGTAGATGTAGGGATGATTACTTGAACCACAATAAAAATCATATTGTTTGTGTATATGATTGTTTATTCTTTGACCTGCACTTTAATGTCCTATTACTTAGCTTACATTGCACATTACACAAACACAAAAGGAGGAAAAAATTAATCTTACAAGGGTTAAGTGATTAATTTTCATAAACCCAATTCACCCTCCCCTCTTGGGTTAAGCCACCCAACGGGAACCATAAATGAGTCAATTTCATACACATATATTACACATGTTTAAGATTATTGATTTGCAAATCCTTGTTTCTTTTTGATGAATTTAATGCTTATTTGTTGGATTTTATCAGGTGGCGTGAAGATAAAAAAAGGAGAGAAAAAGAATGAAAAAGAAGAAGCTCAAGGGATGGAGAAGAAAGTAATTGCAAATGAGCAAATGAAATAGATGGACCAGGCAACAGGCCAGTACCAACGGTGTACATGTTATGGAATTTTTCCGTAGTTGCATATTTTTGCTGGCTTTTTAAGGAAAAACTTTGGGTTTTGAGGGGTTCTTCCCCACTTCCATTTTTTGAGAGTTTTTCTCTAAGGTTTAGAACCTTTTTTCTGAGAGATTTCTCATGGAGAAGAAGGGATTGCAAGTAAGAAAGAATAAAGAGAAGATTTTCTTCATGGTTATCATGATGTCTCAAGGAATTATTTTATTTTCTCTTATGAACTAAATCACTTTTTCTAGCGTAAAGATGTAGCCCTTTCTGATACTGTTTATTATGGATTGTTGGATATTATCAATGCTAGATGATCTTGTTTCATTCATGACATTATTTGTAATGATTTAATTTATTTTATTGCTTGATCACTAATATTATGAGTTAGATTATTTATCAAAGCATGGTTAAGGTACATATCATATGCAAAACCATGAGCTCCCTTGAATGAGAAGAATAGATGGTTACAGTACACATCATATGCTAAATCATTCTATTCAGGTTCTTAGGTTCTTGAACTTAATGGGTTTTCACCTCAATTATACTACACATCATAGGTAATTTGAATGAGTGAAAGCACTAGATTTGAACCCACACATCTAACGATAATGATCTTACATTTGAAAGAATGAACCAAAGTTATGCATTAAATCCAACATTCCATTGCCAATGAGTTATCATCATCTTATTAATCTCTCTACACTATCCGTATCTATTTATTTACTTTTATTCTATTAAATTACTAAAATAGTACCAAATCTTATTCTAAGTCTATTTATTTATATATTTAGTAACTAAGATTAATTAAGTTAGTTTGTTGTTTTCTATGGGATTGACCCTTGCATTTGCACACTATATTGCTATACATTCGTACACTTATAAAGAATTATAATTTGGACTATCAACCATCAAATAGTATCGAAGCAGGCTAGATAAACAATTCTAGTGATTTGTTTGGCTTAACCAAAAATGTCATCCTCTATGCTCTCGAAAGTGTTGGGTCCCATAATCTTGGCTTAATCCAAGAGGAGAGGGGTGAATTGGGTTTATATAAATTTCTTGCTTAACCCCTATATAATTACTTTTCCTCTTTTTTTTGCTATGTGTGTAAGTTGAAATGATATAAGTAATAAAGTAGTAATGTGCAATGAAATAAAGCAATCACTTACAAATATCACATAATAATTTTTACAGTGGTTCAAGCAACCTTCCCTACTCCACTCTTCTAAGAACACTCCTCTTCGTGCCTTAGGTTTCACTATCTCTCTATAATGGAAGTACACTAGTGCTCCTTGCACTATTCTTGATTCCAGCTCAAGGGGGTGTAAACTAGTGACTCTTGCACTCTTCTAGATTCTAGCTCTAGGGGGCATAAACTAGTGTCTCTTGCACTCTTCTTGATTCCAGCTCAACGAGACATAAACTTAGCAATCGGTTATGAGAAAAATCTCTCCAATAATAGACTTGGTCTTTTTGAGATTGGTCTCTACCAACTCAAGAAATACACAAAACAAAGAAAGAAAAGATTAAACTTTAAATCGTGCTTCTTTGTGAGCATCAGGGAAGAAGTGATTTTAGTAGTGCTTTTCAGTGCTGAGAATTTTTGATTTGTATTATAGAAGAAGGCCTTGAATGAAGATTATGAAGATGAAAGCTCTTATGTGAGTATGAAAAAGGTTTAAGCTTTTGACCTTTGGGTGCTTGAGATTTGGAAGGTTAAGGTTCAAAACAATCTTCAATATTGGTGCAACAAGCTTATGAAAATGTCCCTCTACTTCTGCTTAAATAGATCTCTAAAAATTATAGCTGTTGGAGTTGATTTGGAGGGAGACCATGGCTTGACAACTTTCAAATTTCCAACTATTGGAGGTTGCTAGGTAGTTGTGCCAAGCGTGTGCAACCCCAGGCGATATAGTAGGTGGCTAGGCCAAGCGCCTATGGTCAGTTTTCTTAAAAAGCTTCCAAGAATGTTCTTATTGTCCACTCACAGACAATATTGCAAGCACCTATGATATGCTACCACGCATCAGGCAATTAGGAAGTTGAAGGCGGTACATTCTTTGGTTGAAGTGTATGGTAGGAAGTTGTCCATTATGCCTCTGGCATTGGGCTGCAAGGCAAGCGATATGCCTAGGTGGCTGTGCCATGCAACTGTGATCCCACAATTAACATTTTGCACTTTGCCAATTTGTGAAATTTGACATTTTTCATTATAAATTAAATATATTTACCCTCATAAGATTTGCATAATTCGTCCAGCATGAATGATCAATTTTAAATGTTTTGGAAAAGATAAACTTCTTTCAAGCACATTTCTTATTACATATGAAATGATCATTCTTATAAGCACATTATGAATATGATTCAATGTCAAATAAAGTAATAATCCAAGTTAATTGCAATGTGGATCATAGTGGTTTTTTTCATTTTCTAATGATTTGCAAATATGCTTGCATAAATGATTTCTCAATAAAATTCATACTTCTACAAGCATACTTGACTACATTTCAAGCTTCCTAAACTAACAACATCATTATCAAGTCTAATATAAGTTTTTGTCATCAAAATCATGCACATTAATCCTAACACAAAGGATACTCCACCTTCCAACTTCCATTTTATGATAAATTCAATTATATACATAATGGAAGAGAAGTCTAGAAATACATCTTATGGCCAATGATAAATACATCCCGTTCTATCGCTAAACAAACACAATCTTAGAAGCGAGTAATTACACTACAAATGAAAATGACTCACAAATTCAGAACACAAAATTTATAATGGTTCGACACTATCTACCTACTCTACTCTCCAAGTCACAATCACAGACTTGGGTTCCACTAGTCAACTTAGTCCCAAAGTTATAGTGGTATAGATACTTTGTTCTTTGGACTTACACTTCCAGGTAACATATAGATGAATCACTTACATAACCTGTAATAATTTAACTCTCCTAGTTTATAACCCAAACTAAGGTACAATCAAAATAATAAATAATGTAATGAGAAAAAGTTTACAACCAATTCAACTCTCAAGTGACTTCAATGCTTTTGATTATCCAAGCTTCATTCACCTACAAAACTAGTGTTAGAATCTCTATATAATCTTGATCTCTTGATTTTCTTTTGATCACAATTCAAGATTTATCTTTACTTTTTCACACACATTTTCTTCAACACATCTCCCATTAATATAGATGTTCAACTGCTGGGAGATAATCTATCTCAAAGGAGGTTAAAGAAAATGTCAAACTACTTCATTTTTGAATCTTTGTAACTAACTACTATAATGCCAAAACCATTGACGTTTTACCCAAAAACCATCAATATTTTATGACAAACCATTCATGTTTTCCTTCATAGAAAAATCCATTAAAGTTTAACTTCGCCGGATTTCTTCCTGACTCCAAATCCATCGAGGTTCACCAAGTGCCAACTTCGCTTGATTTGAATCCGTCGAGGTTGTACTTCGCTGGATATGTCTTATACTTTGCCGAATATGTCCTAACTACAAATCCGTTGATGTCACTAACCAAAAATGTTTATGGATTTCTCCATCTTACGTTTTCCTTCCTTAACCTATTTCCAAAACTTATTTATATTCAATCCATAACTTCAAGTAACTTGATTACATGCATTTTATTTCATTGACATCAATCCACTCTATATCATATATATATCATCATTAAATCACATAGTAAATCATATTTCATCTAAGTTTATTCATCATCAAAATAGGAAACATAAATTAAATAATTCTCCCCCTTTTTGATGATGAAAAAACAAGCAACCAACTATAGATAAACTTAAAATAACATTCCTCCCCTATTAACATGCTTACAAACTAATGATACCAATGATTTTCTCCCTCTTTTTGTCATAAGCAAAAGGAAAGGAATGCAGAAATATAGATAATGAACAAGAATGATGTAAACAATATGAATCAAAAGTCATAAGTGTGTGAGTTTCAACTGTGATTCAAAGAGTCAAACTAGGGAACCTAAACCAGCAAATTTTGACAAGATAGTTAAATAACTTCAAATCCTTGAAAGACTAGAGAGATAGTTTATGAAAATGCTCTTTGGTCATCAATCTTCAAAATCATTTGGAAGGAGATTTTTTTTCTTTATTGTGGAGTCAGATTGATTAGCTGATGTAGAAGCATGAATTTGCTCCCTTATGTATTCTTATAAGTCAGCTTTGAGAGATCCCAGACTTGTTGCAAGTAAAGCTTGCAAGGTAGAAACATTTGGCAAAGGAGAAGTTGAAGTGGTTATGACATGAGTTGTAGAAGTAGATATTTGAATAGTTGTGGGTGGACATGAGTTGGGGCTAGAATGGTTGTGGGTGGAGTGTGTTGAGCATCTGATATAGTTGCTACTGAATCATCTCTGACCTGAGGATCCTTCCCATTCTTTTCTTAGGAACCCTCCTCTTCATCTTGATCTTGCTCATCTCTCAGAACATCTTGATAAAACTCATCTTCACCCTCATCATTTCCTTCAACTTCAGCTTTAGTTGTTGCTACTTCATCATCTTGAATTAGAATCTCATCTTCATTATCTCCAAGCATAGCTGAAATGTATCTCCACTTACCATCATCATACTTGATATACCTCATCTATCTAAGTGTTCAAATGTTAATCTCATTGGAACTTGAGGGACAAGTTGGAACATCATCAGAAAGATCTATTTCATAGTGTTGAAATAGCCTTGTTAAATACATGGCATAGGGAAGATGTCCATTTGCTCTATCTTTCTGATTGAACATGTACAATAACATAGCATCCACAAGATCATACTCTAGATTATAAATAATGCAGTAAATTAATACACATTCTAAGATACTAATTGCATCATGGCCTCCATTTCTAGGGAATAAATAGTGTGTTGCAATGTGATGACTCAATTTGAACTCCATAGAAGAAAATTCTTTATTAGTGAATCTTCCTTTCCTATTAGATAGAGATTCCTTTCCCATCAAACATTCAACAACTTCCTTTTAGTCAAATGTTTTATCAACGGAAACATATGGAAGTTTCATGATAGTTGCAAACACTTTAGTAGTGAAGCTAATTTCTTTCCTACTAAGATAAGTAGAGTAAACATAAATTCCATTCTTTCCTTCTTCTTCACGCAGAGAAAAGTAAAAAAAGTTCACTAGTTCATCATAAATCATCAACTTTTCTTTCAAAAACTCAAAAATCCCAAATTTTCTCACCCGATTAACATATTAAAACCCTTCATCTTCAAAGAATTTATAATTCAATAACTTACCTCTTGTATAGTTCTTGTGCCCAAATTTCATGTAGAACTCAATTTTATCCTTCTATGATCTGAAGTTCTTCAATGTTGGGTCCACTGAAACTTGTTTCTTAGGTCAAGAAGTGGGTTTCCTTTCAAGTGGGTTGGAACTTTTTTTTTGGAAATGTATCTTCTTGGAATGGATGTTTTTGAAGTGGCTTTGGTCTTTTTGGGTAATGGAAAAGGTTTGATTATGGAAGGTATACTTTTCCCATGTTTTGGTTTGGGAGAAGTATGAATAGGAGATGGTGAAGATTCACTGGGAGTCCTTTGTTCTGATTTTTGAGTTGGTTTAGGAAATGGAAGATGTTCTTCATCAACATTGATGGGATTGTCTTGTGTAGTTTGTTTACCTTATGTTTCAAAGGGTTCTTGAATAAAACTTTCTCCTATTCTTTTTCTTGTTTTGGGAGGAGAAGGTCTAGGTTCAAAGGAATCCACCAACTTCCTCTTCCCTTTCTCCTCATATGAGGCCTTTTTTGACACAACAACTTTCTATCAGAAAGACTAAAATGAAAATGAAATTTAGAAAATTTGTAATTCAAGGCTCAAGTTGATTCAAATAAAAGGATAGGACACAACTCATATTGATGTAAATAAAAGGATACGGCTCAAATATAATCAGAATAGAAGGTTTGAACAATAAGGAATGTCAAAACAGGAACCAAACACACTTATTTGCATAAGATAGGTACATTTGTCACAATAACATAAAGACATTCTACATTCAATGATTTTCAGCCAAGCAAAGTCTACTTACATTATTCATAGAATAATCACAAATCCAACTTTAAGGACATTCATTTAGGTGCGAGAAACCAATAGAATAGTAAGAATATTGGTAGTAATAGGGGTTGTCAATGACAATCATGACATATATAGAAATTCAGTGAAGAAATAAGGTTTAGTCATACATATGAATGATGATAGATTGTGAGTGAGAGAGAAATTACATTATGTAGTGCCCCACCCTCCCGAGGTTGTTACTCCATTTTACACTATAATCATTACTCAACTTCCCCACTTTTAGGATAGGGGTGCTCGGGTCCCATTCTAGGACACATCTACATTTCATTATTTCCTTTTCAAATTTACTAATTTTTAATGGGATTTCTACTAAAAATTTCAAAAAAGTTTCTCCTAAAACGTTAAGAATAGTACCTGATATGCATCATTTATCAAATTAATAATATGAATTTTAAAACTAGGAATAATCAATATCCTTAGCCAACTAATGTAAACAAATGCCTACTTACCTTAGGTCATTAGCTCCAAACCACATTCCTCAAGCTCTATACCTTTTCATCCTTCTCAGGTCATCCTGTACAGAGCCAAATCTCATTCATTTATAACATAACTCAAACTGATTCATTTCAAACTATTGAACTAGACATTATGATTGACTTATTGCTAAATCAGTATTCTTTTCTAATGTATAATTGCATTCTCATCAATATACAATCAAAACCAATATATTCAACATCTAGTTAACCTTTTTAACATGTCAATTAGGCTCTAACTACTTCCCTTCTGTGAGAGTCTTTGCTTTATAATCTGACTCAATTTATCCTTCATTGGGATATTTTATCAATTGGCTAATAGGCATAATGTAAATCATACCATTCAATGAGGGTTCTTAAGAAATTCCATTTCCACCATATGCTATCATCATATAGCATAACTGTAACAACCCGGGGCTCCAGTGTGATATTGTCCGCTTTGGGCACACGCCCGCACGGTTTTAAAACGCGTCACACCTTCACAACCGAGCCCCACAAATATAGCCCAGGACTCCCTCCCTCACCCAGGCGATGTGAGATGCACCGGTCCAATGGCCCAAACACAAAATCCTCTTTAACTTCGACTTAGGGCATAGCTTAAGATTCGACTCCACCGGTCCAAAGGATTCCAAACAAGTCTTAAAATATCATTAAACATAATTTAATCATTTTTCCTATGGTTATTGCATCTAATCATGCATTTTCCCCCTAATTTTCACTATGCATAAAATCTTAAAAGCATGTAAACCCAAATTTCAATTGGGATACCATAATTTAACAAGTCCAAACTCTTTTTAAGCATGCATACATTATTTCTCCTAAGATTTCTACATCAGATCCATCATTTTTCTCCAAAATACCCAAATTTCCAAAATCCTAACTTAAGAAATCCAAAAAAAGGAGAGGAAAACAATTTACCAAGCAATCCATGCATTTCTTTCTCTCATGGATGTAAATTCAAGCCCAAAACTATAGTTTGCACCATCCATTTGGGAAAAATCTGACGTTTCTTCCATTTCGTCTCTTTTTAATGGTTCAAATCGCTCCAACTTGGGTCTAAAAGCAACATCAACTAATTTACTAGCTAGGCAAGATGATTTCCTAGCTAAAATGGCTTGGCATTACGCTAGACAGAGTTAGGGCAAGAAAAGGGGCAGAAATGGAACAGACGAAAGAAATGGGACAGTAAAAAATGATAAAAAATCGGGCTGTTCCACATTTAAATCGACCCAGGCTGCGACGTGGAAAAATCTGTCCACATCACTACTTGCCATATCCCGATTCCATGCCACGTCGTGGAAAAATCTGCCCTTTTATTTTGATTCAACGTCACTGTGTCCTTTTCCAGGCCGTGATGTTAATTTTTCTACCCCATTTTTCATCTATTTTTCCAAATTTTTGCATATTTTTTCTCATTTATTTTCCATTATTTTTTCACATAATAATGGTATAAATTTTACATTTTACACCCTCAAATAATCAGAAATAAAATCAAATTTTCAATTGTATCCACTTGAAATTTGCATCTTTATACTTATACTTGCATTAATTCCTTTCAAACCAAATTTCTTTAGTAATCAACATATAATTATCAAAATTTAACACCACAGGTGTTACAAACTACCCTCCTTACAAAAAGTTTCATCCTTAAAACTTTCAATATCATAAAGTTTTTATCCATACCTTACCTCGCAATTCAAGTCATAACTTGTATTACTATTATCACAACTTAGCTAAACCAAATTATACATCCAACATATTTCAAGACATGTTACTTATCATCAATTTTTTTTATTTATAATAAGCATGAAGGGTCCACTATTTGATAATCCAATCACTAATACATCCATTCATAATTTCACTTCCATTACAAAGAAAATCACATTTTCAAGCTCATTTTAATCCACTACTTCCAAGATTTTCAAATCATTCAATATAGGAAAAATTGATCTTAACAGGATTTAAATGCTTTATTCATTCAAACAACAAACATAATCATCAAGTTCATATAATTTTATTTCTTTATAATCTTTTTGGAACAATATTATGACTTTAGATAATCATGAGTGAGTAATATATCCATCAAACATGTATCATAACAAGTTGTTCTTCTAATTCCTCAAAGTGTATTACCCATACAACTCCAACTTATAACACAATGCATTGTCAGGTACAGGAAAAATGTACTTTCATCAAGTCACTTTCAATTCTCACAATTCAATTTACCCAAAAGTCACATTTTGATCATATACTAGTAGACCAACACTTCCTTAACAATAGCTTACACGTGACAAAATTCCAAGTCTAAAAACCAACAGATGGAATAATCGTTATCCTTATTTACAATTTAACATGTCATAAAAATGACATTCTTTTATAACCACCAATGGAGACACACACCCAAAATGATATTCTTTTATAACCCAATCAATTATCCAAAATGAACAATAATAAAGCTCCTAATAGATAGTTTATCAATTATATTTTTATCAGTTTGATCTCAACCTATCTATCTTTGTTCTATCCTTCTATCCATATGGTCATCACAAAGTACCTCATCATACTATTTTCAACTAATATATACAAATAAACAACATATTTTGCCTATCATCAACCAATACCATGCTTAGGAGGCCCATAATAAAGTGGTCTAAACCACAATCAAGTAGCAACCACAATCAAACTAAGTGATTTAAACTATAATTAAGTGGCAATCACTATCAAATGAACAACAAAGTGGTCTAAAAAATAATCAAGTGGCAACCATAATCAAATGGACTCAATTGGTTTACAACATTGGTGTGATCTGGTCCATCCTTACAACCCCAACTACAAATGTTATCGAATCCATGACAGCATTATCAATGTCATCTATGGTATCCAGCTATCACTGCGACCAAGTGACTACAAGTTCACCATCCACATCTACAAAATAAGCAAAGGAGTTGTAACGCCCCTCCTTCCTAGAGCGTTACTAGTGGTAAATTTAGAGAAAATTCCGACAGAGTCTCCCCTAATTTACCATAATTATCCTGTATACAACATACTAATCCACAAGAATTATATCACAAATATCCAAATATAATATGGCCACCTCCAGGCC
>JAYJMB010005734.1:0-11695 GCA_036873735.1 Pouteria campechiana
TTCTTCTCAACCTCGTTGTTGGAAGTTGAGCCAGTAGAAGTCACTTCTGGAGCCGTGAGGGTGATGTCCAATGTCGTTGAAATCACTCTAGAAGTTGTCAGCATAGCTCTAGGCGAGGGGAAGACCAGAGTCACATCCCTCTTGTAGATAGTAGGCGCCGGGCCAGTCGGCACCCTAATAAAGGAGTGAGGAACACTCCCGTCAAAGTTGTGCGGGGTGTTGACGGCGAAGCCGCCGCCTAGCAGAAATTTGAATGTGAGTGAGGTTGCCATTGATCTTCAGAGGAGGAAGAGAGCGCGAAAAGAAATGACCAAAGATCTGCAAAGAGCAACAAAAGAGTTTGGTCAGTTTCATGAAAGAACAAAATCTCTAAGATGCATTAGTATTACTTTTCCTTAGAGATGAAGGGTGGGATGTCTCACGTCGGGTTCACCATTTTGTTTCAATGGGGCAGAAACATAATGAGGAATAAGTAATGTAAATGGAACAACATGACTGGAGTTGGTCACCTTTGGAATGAATCCAATAATTTCCATCATTATTGATTTACCTCAATAGATTACACTTGCCATGTACATCAGAAGAATTGTATGTTCACATACCAGACCATAAGTGGTCCTAATTACATCTCCACAATGGAGAAAACCCTTTGATTAAAAGGAAAGTACAATGCATCTTAGAAACCCAAAAATAAAACACACACACTCTCTCTCTCAAAATAGATGTGTGCTATCTTTGGGGTCGCCGAGCACATTGCGATGACTTGATATTTAGGAGATCGCCTCAAGTCAATGGGCAGATGGGGTGACATGATTCTAGACTAGGTTGCTAGACACTTGGTCAATTGGAAAATGGGCGTTTTGATCCGATTGGTTTGTCCCGGGTGGAATCAAGACCGGGTGATTTATATTATTTAGACTGTAAGAAACTATAGGGATAGTAGATGTTTTATGACCCAATTGGCATATCCTGGAAGGACTCAGGACCAGGTGATCTCTATTGTTTAGACCTGAAAGAGATCAAAAGAAAATAGGTGACCTAGGTTTAGTTAAGCCTTCTCTCATTGCCCATGAGAAGGTTAGGAAGAATGGGCCAGGTTAACTGGGTTTAGCTCGGCTCTCTCAATTACCCATTAGAAGCTTAGGAAGAGTGGGCCAGGTTGACTGGGTTTGGTTGCTTTTATGAATGGTACATGCTAAGGTTTGACTCGGTGGGCCACGACTCAGTGACTCGGTCCTAGACTTAGGCTTTTGAATGACTTGATGGTTGGTGGTTGCTAAGGTTTGACTTGATGAGTCACGACTCAGTGACTCGGTCTTAGACTTAGGCTTTTGAATGACTTGATGAGTAGTGTTTTCCAATACCCCGTGGAAAACTACAAGCGGGCGACCTTTGCTGTTTATACTATGAGAAATCGGAGATCCAGATTATATGAATTAAGCCTGATTACACTTTGAGTTAATTAAGCCTAATCACAATTAACACTAATGACAGTAATTAGTGCCAATGACAGTTCTTAGATGATGTCATTAATCTCCTGATTTATGGGATGGTTATGTGGTTTAATCAGGATTCAATAGATTTTAATGCATTTAGGATGTCTAACTCAATGTTATCCTATTTTCCATTAGCTATATGGGGCCCACCATTACCATAGCATGGGTGGGACCCATATATGTACCATGGTGGGGCCACGGCAAAGTGCCCTCAGGCACTAGATAGATTACCAGTGGCCAAAGGCCACTAGCGTCAAGTGAGGCACGTGCCTTTTGAAGACTCTTCGAACTCCTTCTCCAAGTTCTCCGTTCTCCTCCCCGTTTCGAGAAGAGAGAGGGGGTATTTATAGGCTCTGGGTCCTCTGAGGGTAGCTTAGGAATTTTAGCTCCACCATGGGGGCATTTTGGTGAATGCTTGGAAATATGCCCAGCAGCACTAGTGGGGGCATTTTGGGAATTTCAGCTCCACCATGGGGGCATTTCGGGGCAGGCGGACAGTCCCTGATCGTGTACGCATCGGGTCATACCACGTCATTCACTGGTCATCTTCGTAGGTGTCGGTTGCACAGCCATGCCACCTTGTCTGTGTGGCATGTCAATAGTGGCTTTGGGAGATCGACGATGGCTGCTCAACTAGCCCACCCTGTCTGCACGGCACGTCAGTATTTGCACGGCACGTCAGCAGCGATGTTGGGAGATCGACGATGGTTGCTCGGCTAAACCACCCTGTCTGCGCGGCACGTCAGTATCTACATGGCATGTCAGCCGCGATGTGGGGAGACCGACGATGGTTGCTCGGCTAAACCACCCTGTCTGCCTGGCACGTCAGTATCTGCACGGCACGTCAGCAGTGATGTGGGGAGACCGACGATGGCTGCTCGGCTAAACCACCCTGTCTGCAGGGTACGTCAGCGACGATGCGGGGCAAATCGATTCCATGGCTGCTTCCGGTGGGTTGTCCCTTTGCCGTTGACGTTCTGATACCTTGCAACAACCCTCGCCTCCCTTTCGCCATTGACGATCGTCGCTTGTCCGGCGAGCTAAACCACCATCGACAAATGGATTATGGCAGGAGAGGTGAAATCAAAGACGCATCAGCGTCTTTTCCGCCGGCGATGCTCAACGTCTGTTGGGTAATCCATGACAATCAAAAAATCGATGATCGCTTTCCGATTTTGGTGCGGGTGCTGCTGCCACCGATCCGCCTTTCGCGTCGCCAAAAATCTCAAAAGATGCTTAAATGGCCGTCGTTTCATCCGTAAGTCGCTGCTATAATTCCAAGGTCCAACCACCGATCGGCCAATCCACTATGACAACAGCGTTTTGGTCAACGTCCTGATCTTCGGCAGCCATTTGCCGCATCGGGTCCCTGACCTCGGTGGCCGAGAGGCAAAGAACTGGGCGCTAGTATGCCTTACTTCCTCATTGTCGAGCGACGTTGCCACCGGCCGGTTAATCTGCTCCATTCCAGGACTTGATGTTACTGTTCCGACGCCGGTGCTGATCTTACCATGCCAGATTGTCCTTCCTGGTCGCTGGTGAAATCAGCCATATGCGGAAAAACCCATCGATTTTACCCACGGATCGCGTTGCGACACCACCGTCCAACCATTGAATGGTCGATCTGCTCCGGCCATGATGCCTCCAGCGTCACGCCAATGCTGGACAACCCCTTGCCGAGCCAAATGCTTGCCTTAGGTTGCCGGAAGATGCAGGACAGGGTGGCCTTCTTCCTCGCTGCCGGGAATGCTGCCGCTGTAACCTTCTCACTGTCGAGCGAGATGGGCTTAGACTTCCATTCCCTGCTCATCACCGATGGCTGATGGAGTTGCTGAATTACCTAGAAGGAGATGACGCCGAGCAGGGTCAGTTGGGTGTTATCGGTGTCTCCGAATTTTGAGTCGACACGTGACCTCCTCACGTGGCTCAGTGCACGATATGATGTCCATGGCATGATGCTTGGAAACTTGAACTTTGGTTCTGTGGTATGATGCTTGAGACGAGCGCTTGCTGATCCTCGTAAGTGGATCCGCAAAAGCATCGGAACATCCTTGTAAGTGGATCCGTAGAAGCGTTAGGACCTCCTCGTCAGCGGATCCGTAGAAACATCCTCGTAAGTGGATCCGCAGAAGCATCAGGACATCCTTGTAAGTGGATCTATAGAAGTGTTAGGACCTCCTCGTCAGCGGATCCATAGAAGCACCAGGACCTCCTCGTCAGCGGATCCGCAGAAGGATCAGCGGCCTCCTCATAAGCGGATCCGCAGAAGCATCAGGACCTCCTCGTCAGTGAATCCTCAGAAGCATTAGCGGCGTAAGTGAGTCCGCAGAAGCATCAACGACATTATCGTGAGCGGATCCGCAGGAGCATTAGCAGCGTCCTCCTAAGCGGCTCTACAAGAGCATCAGCGGCATCCTCATAAGCGGCTCCGCATAAGCATTGGCGGCGTACTCGTCAGCGGATCTGCAGGAGCATCAGCGGCGTACTTGTAAGTGGCTCTGCAGGAGCATCAGCAACATCCTCGTAAGCGGCTCAGCATAAGCATTAGCGGCATACTCGTCAATAGATCCGCAGGAGCGTCAAGACATCCGTGATAATTGTTAGCATAAATAACGTTCCTTGTCTCGATTTGAAGACGCGTGCCTATATTTCCCTAGCCACTCTTGATGGATGCCATTGGGGAGATCCAGCCTGCTACCCCACCATTCCACCGTCATTCAAAGGACAAGGGCATTGATTTGGGGCCCCGACTGGCAAAGTTGTTGACAACAGATGATCACAGGTCAGTTGCGGATCTCACCGGACTTAGAGAAGATGAGCGGAGATTGCTGCCTCTATCAGCTGAGGATGTTTTTTTATTCCCTGCTTATGCTGTCCGAACTAGAACATTCGTCAAACTATAAAATTTGCTTTGCCATTTCTAGTTCATGCTACTACAGGTCCCTAACTGAATGGTAGCTTAAGAGGGGAGGTGAATTGAGCTTCTAAAAATTTTGGCCAATAAATGACTATATACACTTTAAAATGAAAGACATAATAACATACAACACATACACAATATTTTTATAGTGGTTCAGCCCTTCCCGAGTTCTTGTTCCACTTCACTGAGTCTGTCTTTACTGAACTTAGATTCCATTATAACACTTGTTATTTTTACAAGCTCACCAACAACTTGCTAGTTTTCTAAGTTCACTAGAAACTCTTACATTTTGGTTTTCAAGCTTAACAACTAACTTGCTAGTTTTTCAAAGCTAATCAAAAACTTTTACAAACAGTTGGTTTTAAACTAACTTTGTTTTTCAAAATAAATGTACAATAATAATGCCTCTTATTTAGGCTAACATGTATGAGAGCTAAAGCTTAATTGAAAGAACAAAGTAAGCAATGAGATCATATTCAAACTCCTTTTGAAGTTGATGTAGATCTAATGTTGAGGAATCCAAATGCCTTGGTAGTGACTTAGCAGCTGGAGTTGAATGATGGAAAATTGTGAATACTCTTCTCTTAATAAACAAAATAATTTTTAGTATAATCTCTGTTATTTTTGATGTCATCTTAATCCTCTTTATGTAGGATTTGAAATTTTAGCCGTTGCAATCTTTGGCACCATTTTCAAACTAGTTAGGCAAGTTTGGTGATGTCTTTTGCAACTGGTTAGAGTTCAAAAATTCTGAGTACGTCCTCAAAACTTTTGTGCTTCGATTTATACTTCAACAGAATTTTTGAAGTAGTTCTGTGGAACTTTTGTGATTAGTAAATTTTTGACAGCATCCTCTTCAGAATTTTTGTCTATTGTCTTAATCTTCAATGGATATATTTTGAGCCTCTAAAGAATTTTTAAGTATCTTCTAGTGGACTTATGAAGCTTAGTCTTTGATTCTATATACCTTCATTTAATCATGTTGAATCGAACATGTCTCTAATATTTTTTCTGACTTGATTCTATATGACTTCTGCACTACTTTTGTGTACTATGACAGGTTTTGCATTACCTTTGCCTAATGCTATTTCACTTCTGCGTTACTCCAAAAAAATTTTCTACTATGTTTCTGATCATTTGACTTATCTTTTGGGTTGCTTCTGTGTGATAGAAGTTCCTTCTATCTTAGTTTTGTGTGATTAAACATTTTTTGTATTGCTTTTGAGTAATACCATGGGGTTTTGTGATGCTTCTGTGTAGTGTGATTGAATTCTTTATTATTTCCGAGTAACATTATGAAGCTTTTGTATTAATTTTGTGCAGTGTGATAATGTTCTACTTTAATTCTGTGTAATAAGATAGTCCTTCTAAATTGCTTCTGTACATCATTGTATTTCTTTCAACTTGCTTTGTGCATTATTGTGTTGCTTCTGACTTGCTTCTGTGCATCGTTGTATTGCTGCTAACTTGCTTCTGTGCAACATTGTGTTGCTGTTGACTTGCTTCTGTGCATCATTTTGTTGCTTTTGAATTTTCATGCAAAGCCTCTAAGCAAGTTCTAAAGTGACTTTTGAATCTCTTTTTATTTGAGCATTCCTTTATTACTTTCCTTAATCTATTTTGATATTAATACTGCAACACTAGGATAGTAATTTGTTAGTATCTTAATTCATCACTCATTTATTTTTCATCATCAAAACTAATTTGTTTAATCTCATTCATCATCAAAATTGAGCTTAGTAAAGGGGTTAGACTTAACATTCTCTCAATTTTTGATGATGACATAACATTTGAGTGATAAATCTTTCATAAAAATATTTTAGAATATGCAATTTATTCCTTAGTGGGGCTCCCCCTGCATGGGTAAGCTTCACCTTAATATATACTTAAAAAAATTCATTCTTTATTTTCTTTATGTTTCTTCTATTTTTCTCCCCCTTTTTGTCATAATAAAAAATATAGTAAAAGGGAATAGGTAAGAGATTGCATTATCATGATCAAATTTTGTACATCAGAATGGCATTTCACAATTTATACAATAAAGTACATTTGAACAAGAAGATATATCATTGTTTAAGATACAACAGAATAAGCAAATGACAATGAAGTAACATTACAAATGAAATGACTATAGTCAGAAATAAGTGAGAAATGAATATGTAACTGCAGCACAATCAGAAGGTTGTCTTGGGCTTTCTCTTATAGGTCTTAGAGAAGGAATCTCTGTGAGGGGGAAGTGGAGGCTTGGGTTGAGATGATGATGGTGTAGAAGAGGGCTTGGGTGGTTTGGGAGATGACTTAGGTCTTTTTCGTAGAGGAGGTGGAATGAAAAATGGATCCTTTGGGATTACTAAAGGAGGTTCATGAGAATATGCTATGGGGCTATAGTTTGAAACATAGATGAAGTCAATGCGCTCTCAAAATTCTGGATCTAGCAATTTGGGAAAGATTGCAGGAAGCCCTTTCAAGAGGTTTTCTGTGTACTCTTGGTGATACATGGTTATTTTAGAGAGAGGAGCCTTTTTATGTTTCTTTAGAGGTGGAATCCTTGGCTTATTCTTAGGTTTGGAGGAGATGGCTAAGATGAAGGTGTGGAAGATGATTGTTTTGGTTTTGGAATTATAGGAGGTTTTCTAAGGGTTTTGGTTTTTGCAGGAGTTGGTAGTGAAGTTTTTGGTTTTGGTACAGGAGCTAATTGAGAATATGTTGTTCTAAGTCTATTTCGGATGGATGTATCATTGCGTTGAGGATATGGAAGAGGAAGATTATTAGCAATTGCTTGAAGATTGGCTTTGTGTAATAAGTGAACTCTTCCTCAGTCATGTAAATGTTGTTGAGAGGTCCCAATGGAGATGGAAAGGTGTTTTGAGTTTCTTTGACGTTGGAAGTGAGTGAAGAAGTTTCTTAGAATAACTTTGAAGGATCCACTCTTTATCAGGAATTTGAATTTTCTGGTCCTTTGGAGTTAATGGAGGGTTAGGAAGAAGTTGAATCCTATGGATAATGTTAGAATCCTCAAGTTTTCAGAATGGATGTTCTCAAGGAGATAGAATGATGGACAGAGAGAAAAACTTCTTAGCAACTTCAGAATTGATTTTTGATTTATTCTCAAATTCAGAAAATGTCATCCTGATTTGATTTGAAACACAAATAAGGATATCAGAATTATCATTGAATGATCTTGGAGGAGACTATGGAGGACTTTGTGGAGGAGTTGGAGGTCTTCTCCACTTTAGACAAATTGAGAGTGTGTTCCATTTTGGTGGAAGGTCCACAATCCATTTAGGGATTACTTCTCTTGAGCGAATGAGATCAAGCCAGTCCAATCCAGCCATATTGCTGGCCTTGGGAGAAGAAAATGAATTCTATGAACTGGAACTGTGAAGTATTTTCCATATTTAACAATTGCTCGACATGGATTTACTTCAAAAGTTGTAACTGAGAGAGGATGTGTTGGAAGAGAGGAAGATGCAATTTCAGTAGGTTCACTCTTAGGTTAAGCAACCTATGGAACTGCAGGAGAGGAAGGATGAGGGGAGGGTGTGGGGGAAGACATAGCTGTGATGGAAGAGTTGGTTTTGACTAGAGAGAAGTGATGTGGAGGTGAGGAGAAATGAGTTAGAGGTGGAGAGAAATGAGAGATCTAGCTTGTTCTCTTCATTTGTTCTTCTTCTCTTTCTCTTCATTTGTTCTTCTTTTCTTGGCTTTTGGGAGATCCAGCCTTTTGGAGTTAGTTTGAAGTCAATTTTCTTCACTGAATCCTTATTGATTGCTTCTCTTGCCATGTATTCTTCTCCAGCTTCCTTGGAGAGATCAACATTTTTTGTCTTCATGATCTTACTTATAACCATCCCATAAGGTAGGTAATACTTGGTAGATGTCTTTACCAAGTAAAGTTGACCAACTATTATTTGAGCCAGATCTAACCTTTTCTTATGCTTTAGTGCCCACAAGATCTTGGCTTCCTTATCAAAGATCTGATCAGTACCTCCTATCTTAGGATGTATGTTGTTGTAAATCAACATGTAGGCCAATTTAAGATCTAAATTCAAATGGCTGACATGTAGATAAGTTGCATTCTCTTTAATTTCCACTTCAACCAAATCTGAGAATAGCCTTGTTCTATTGATGGCTAATTAATTTCTTAATTTTCTACCTCAAGAATATCAAAACCACTTCTTATACTTTTTGAGGATAAATCAATTTCAATTCTTCCAATCCATGACTTTCTAGTATTTTAGTTGAAATTTGCAACCAGGGCTTGAATCAATTTGGAATATGATTTATCTTTATAGCTCATAAAGCTTTCCCATCCTTGAAACTTAAACCAGTTTGTTACTTCATGATTTAGGCTCCAAATGCGTCAAAATCAAATACTCTTTCCTTCACTATTTTCTTTCACTAATTGTAAGCGGAAGAATTGCTATTGAAGATTAAGTTAAGAACATAATCTTCTATTCCTCTCCTTTTTCTTGGTGTTTCCTCTTCTGTCATCTCTCCTCTTCATTAATCTGAAGATGACATTTCTGCTCGCTGTTAACCCTCTTCATTCTTGTCATTTGCAGTAATAGATGGATTTTTTTGCTTAGGGTTTTGAATGAGAAAGTTCTCAAAGATTCTAAGGATAGAAAATCTTTGGGATGTATCGAAAAGGGAGCAGTTTGATAGAGGAAAAATGTAGATGATGGAAAATTTTGAATCATTTTTTCTGAGAATCAAGCTCAAAGTTATGAGAAAATGATACAGAATTTCTGAGTTTCTGAGTGTAATAGAATTTTTGTGTAACCCAAAATTTATATGGAGTTTCTAAGTTAATAGCCTCAGAAGTTTTGTGGACCTTATGTAGAGGTGAAATTCGAGGGGTAGAGGTTCTATGCGGATTAGAAATTCAATAGAACTTCTGTGTTAATGATCTCAGAAGTTTTGTATAATTAGTTTTTGACATGTAGAAGTACTGGATTCATCAGGCCCGTGTAACAGAAGTTCTAAGTGTTACAAAACTTCTTTATGATTTCTGATGTACTCTTAGTACTTTGACAGAGTTT
This sequence comes from Pouteria campechiana, assembly GCA_036873735.1. Taxonomy (NCBI): domain Eukaryota; kingdom Viridiplantae; phylum Streptophyta; class Magnoliopsida; order Ericales; family Sapotaceae; genus Pouteria; species Pouteria campechiana. The sequence continues at coordinate 9,462 of JAYJMB010005734.1, forward strand.
CTATGCTACTTCTGAAGTACTTTAAATAAAAAAGATTCTATGCTAGTTTTTTCATACTTCTAGATTAATTTATTTAATATTTATGAATGATTTTAGGCACTTAAACATTAGGATCAAATATGTATTTTATGCACATGAATCAATTATAACAAGTTCTCTTCTAATTTTATAGAATCTATTATTTGAAAGAGGTTTTGTAAAAATGTCTACCAACTGACTTTCAAGTGGTACATATTCTAAGCAGATGTTATGGTTTTGTACATGATCTCTAATGAAGTGATATTTGACCTCTATGTGTTTAGTTCTTGAAAGTAGTACTAGATTTTTAGTTAGATTTATTGCACTAGTATTGTTACATCTAATAGAAGTATCAACATATTTTAATCTATAATCATTCAATTGCTATTTCATCCATAAAATTTGTACACAACAACTACCTATAGCTACATATTCAATTTCAATAGTTGACAAAGCTATAGAAGTTTATTTCTTTAAGAACCATGATATAATCATGCTTCCCAGAAATTGACATATTCCAGAGGTACTTTTTCTGTCTACTTTGTATCTAGCAAAATTTGAGTAAGAGTACCCTACTAATTCAAAGTTTAATTCAAAGTTTGAACCTTTTGGACACCATAGCCCTAAATTTGGAGTATCTAAAAGGTATCTGAATATTCTTTTAACAGCAATTAGATATGATTCTTTAGGATCAGACTGAAATCATGCACACATGCATACACTAAACATAATATCAGGTTTACTTGTAGTTAAATATGGATGGTCCATCATCTAGTTCTTCTTCATCTTTTTGTGTTTTTGTTTATGAAGAATCTTTGTCTTCATCTTGTATTTTTATTTGCTCCACAGAAGTTATAAGTTCTCTTGTCTCATCATCAAAATCGCTCATCTTTCTAGAGGGGTTAGTACTTTCATCAAATCTTACATGAATGGACTCCTCCATAGTTTCATTTTTCAGATTGTAGACTCTAAATGCTTTGCTAACAATGGAATAACCAAGGAAAATTCCTTTATCAAATTTACTATCAAATTTCCCATGGTTTTATTTTCCATTGTTAAGAATGAAAATTTTGTAACCAAAAGTGTGGAAATGAGAGATGTTTGGTTTTCTGCCATAATACAACTCATATAGAGTTTTGTTGAGTATAGATCTAGCAAACATTTTGTTAATAATGTAGCATGAAGTATTCATTGCTTTAGTCCAAAAATATTAATGTAAGTCATATTCACTCAATATTGTCCTTGGCATCTCTTCAAAGATCTATTTTCCCTTTCAACTACTCTATTTTTCTGAGGTATTCTTGGTGCAGAAAAAGGTGTGTAAAATTCCATTACTTTCACAAAAGGCAGTGAATTTCTGGTTTTCAAATTCTCCACCATAATCACTTCTTATGGCTATTATATGAGAATTTTGTTCATTCTATACATATTTGGTAAATGTTTCAAAGAATGAAAAAATCTCATCTTTAGAAGCAAGAAGCATTATTTAGGTGAATCTAGAATAGTCATCCACAATGACATATGCATAATGTTTCCCTCGAAGACTTCTAGTTCTTGTTGGTCCAACAAGATCCATGTGTAGAAATTGAAGTGGTTTTGTTTTGCACTTCTTCCTTTGATTTGAATGATTCTCTAACTTGCTTTTTGTTTAAGCAAGCATTATACAATTCATTTTGGTCAAATTTCAGTTTGGGTAAGCCAACTATAAGATCTTCTATGCCAAAACAAGGATTCTTTAATATTTGCAACAAGACATTTGACTTGGATATCACTTAAATCTACTAAATACACATTCCCACATCTTTTACCAAGTACTACAACTAAATTTGAACTATCTATTATAGAACATATGTGAGATTCAAATACAAACTTATATCTATTATCACAAAATTGACTAAAACTTAACAGATTGTGTTTTAATCCTTCTACTAGTAAAATATTTGAAAAAGTAATAGAAGAAGGTTGTCTAATCTTACTAATCCCAACCACTTTACCTTTTCCATTATCTCCAAAGGTAACACTTTCTCCATTTTTAGTTTTTAATTCTATTAGCAACTCCTTCTCTCCTATCATGTGTCTTTAGCAACTACTATTAATATACCATTTACTACTTCTTGTGGCTCTCAAGAACTATTGTAACAATAAAATCAAATTATAATTTTTGATACCCATTTAGAAATGGGTCTAGGTGGGTTAGTAGCAGAATATTTTGGTAC
>JAYJMB010005735.1:0-11693 GCA_036873735.1 Pouteria campechiana
TTAATGACTCCCCTTGCTATTTGGATATTGGATTCAATGCTTGCTTGGGTTTGTTCTTTCTATGATATGATTATTACTGTTTGGTGTGCAGGTTTAAATCAAGTGCTTCCACTCGTTCCAATTACCTATGGTGTGTAGTCTAATTGAGGTGAAAACCTATTACAATCAAGAACTATGAAACAAGTAAAATGGTTTTGCTTTAGGTATGCACCTTACCCTTCTACTTTTCTCATTAGAGGAAGCTATGGTTGTGCTTTAGGTGTGCGCCTTAACCATGCATAGACAACCAATAAGATTTATAAAACTGGTGATCAAGCAATCACACAAATCAAAAGATCAAAATAAAGACCATGAATAAAAACATAGAATTGCATTAAATAATCAATAATCCAAATAACAAGGTTCATAAAAAAGGGTAACCTCTTCACCCTAGAAACAAGGAATTAGTTCATGAAGAAAATAAAAGATACTCCCTTCATGAAGAACATCATACTATAATTAGCCTTCTTAAATCCCTTTGTTCTTCTCGAATCTTCTTCTTTTCTCCTCCAAAAATCCTCTAAGTCTCCTCTAGAAAAACCCTAGACTCTTCCAATAGGACTCCCCAAAAATACCAAAAACAGCCACTAAAAATGAAGCTTTTTTGTATATTAAAGTAATATTAAAAAAATATTATTCTATGGTTTGATTAGCCGCTGGCACTGGCGATGCCGACACGTTGATCATACCGCCCTTTTGCCACTTCAGCTCCGCTCCTTCGTTGCTTCATTTGCCTTCCATCATTGCTTTGTTGCTCCATATTTGCTTGGTTTCTCTCCTTGTATCCACTCTTCCAATAACCTAAACACACAATAAAAACATGTAAAATTGAGATCAAACTACTTAAAGATTGCATGGAATTAAGATTGAAAATACAAAATATAAGTAACTAAAATTCACTCATCATGGGTGAAATAGAATAGATTGTTATTCTTAAAATTGAAAAAAGAAATATGTGTCAAAGTGAAAGAGAAAAAAAAAAGGCAATATCAAAATTCCAAGGGAAGGGATCTATTTGCACATCATGTATTTAAAGGTGAAAGATGCTAAAGAAAACAAGTGATTGTACATGTCTTATATATTTGAGCATTAGTTAATTTATTTATACTTCACTAGTTTCAATGGTTTTTGAGCTATATTCCCAAATATTTCTCACCTTTACCCTAAACCCCATTACAACCCATGGAAAGTCCTTATGATTCATGATATGCATGTGATCCTAGTGATGGAGAATGAGAAGGTATGCAAGCTTATGGTAGCTCATTTTCATTGGAATGAATCTGAGTAGAACATATACCCTTGAAACCCATGAGAGTAGAGTGTTTATTTCCGTGAGGGTTTTACTTATTTAGTTTAATCCATCTTTAAGAGAGAATGCTTATTGAATGATTATAGGTTATGTGAGAATGATTTGTTCATGATATATTATGAGTTTTGAAGAGTTTGGGTTATTCTTTGTTTATGATAATTGCAACCTTGATAATCTTTTGAGGAGAGGGAATTTGAGTTTTGCTCGAGGATGAGCAAGAGTTAAGTATGGGAGGATATTTGATGAAAATGCAAAATATAATATTTTATTCCCTTAATACTTATCATTTTAAACTTATTTAATGCTTATATGCACTCATTATTCTTATATTCTAATTTAGGAGACAATTGGAGTGGTTAAGTGCAAAAAGAAGTCAATTGAAGGATTTTGAATAATTTCATTATCACTCTATATTTTGGGCATAACTCTCTCATCCAAATTCTGATTGAGATGATTAAAGATGTTTTGGAAAAAAAAAATAAATGTTCTACAACTTTCAAGTTTTGAGTTTTTAGAGATAAGGACTACATGAATGGCAAAAATAGGAAGAATGCCAAAGTCAGGATGAAGTGCAGAGGAGAAGCAACAAGGAGCAAAGCACCGGAGGTAGCAGGATGGGCACCGGTGGTGCTTGACTCCATTCCCACTTTTCAAAACTTGCAGAAATTGTAGATTTTATGTATTTTAGATTCTATATAAATAGCAATTTGCTAGGGTTTTTGAGAATTCGTTTGCTATGATTTGAAGAAGACTTTTTGGCAGCTTTTGACAGATAATCTTCTTCTCCTCTCTTTTCTATTTTATTTTCTTTTTAAATTCATAGCCTTGCATGGCTAAATTTTTATTCTTGGTTTAAGGAGACAGAAGCCTTAGAATTAATATACTGTGATATCTAATTTGATTTAATTATTTAATTTATACTTTGAGTATTAAATGTTCTTCTTTGTTCATGATTATGATTGTTGTGTTTAATTGCTAGGAGGACTAATAGTTTATTATTCATTGCAATCTATTACTAGATTAGATATCAAATCTGTAATCATTTGATCCCTCTAATTTGTGAAGCAACTAGGGTTTAATAATTTGCTATTGTTGTAATTATTAAATCTTATGAAGAATATTTAACTAAATTAAATGCAAATGCTGGTGCTTATGTTGTTTATCTTCACAAATCTTTACAAATCTTAAGGCTACTATTAGATTAAAACTTTAGCCCTGGTCATGGGTTGTTTAGTAGTTAGGGTTAATTAGAATGTTGGTTTCTAATTAACTATTTTGAAGGATAGATAGGAAAAATAATTCTAATGGTGAATAGTCAAAGTATGAATTGATTTATAATTGCATCAATGATTAGTTATGGGATTCTGATGACATATGTTGACTTGAACTAAGACTTTCTTATTTGATAGATTACTTTTATAAAACTTTCTTCATTACATTCCAAAACCCCCTTTCTTGTTCACATTGCATAAAACTAAGTTAGATACTCCTTGTGGGATCAACCCTTACTCACACTACTACAGTTAATTCAATTGGAGTAAGGTTTTAAATTTGGTTGCCTACTATAGCACCCAGTATTTGTGTGAATTGGGATAGCAAAGGTACCCTCGTGTAGTGTAAGTTAATATACTGTAAATGATAGGAATGTATGGATTGTTGATTGATGGGGATAAAGATTATCCGTGGTTTGAATCTTTGAATATGATACATAAATTATTGTATAATTTTATGGAATGGGAAGCATTCCATGAGATTGTTTGTGGTGCCTGAATGGCACAATCATGAGGTTATGTTTGTAGGGCATAGTTTTGATGTGTGGTGTCTGTATGGCACCTGATATGGTAAGATGTGCCAGAGTGGCTGAAATGTGAAATGATGTGAGGTGCCCGGAGAGCACGCTCATAGTTGTGGTTGTATATGTTTGAAGGGCATAGAGTATTATCATGAATAGATGAGGAATTGAGCCTCTTGGATTTATATTCATGTTGTGATAGTTATATTCATATTCTGGATGTGAACATGTAACTGTTGGTTTATTATTATTTTGTATTTCTACCTACTTACTGAGTTGCCCAAACTCACGCCTTCTTATGTTAAATTTTTAGCTGACAGGTTAGGTAAAGAATCCTAATTGAGGATTGGCATGGGTGAGTGAAATTTGAAGATAGTTCTATGTGGTAAGATGAAATGGGGATTAGAATACCTTAATGTAAATGTAATTATATTTGATTCAAAGATTTTATATTTGTAAATCATAGATTTCACATGATGTATAAATGAAATGTAGTGGCATGTCATAGTAACTCATTTAAGTTATTCTGATAGAATAATATGAATCTAGGAAAATGCATTGCCATCATGAAATGGTTCCGATCCTGGGAAAAATTGTGAGTATGGGTATGGTTGTTTTAGTTATAAATGTTATCTTAAAATTATAGAAATGTAAACTTTATTTGATTTAATACATGTATATTAGGTATAAATGTTTATAATACAAGGTAAACTCTACCAAATTTTAGATAGGATATTTCCCTTAGGATCAGGTAAATTGTAAGAATATGGTAAGACTTCCTTGATGAAGAAAGGAAATGGTAGAATTCTACATTGGCCTCGGGTGACGTGGTCAAAACACAAGGCGATACACCAGCTCTAAGGGGCATAAACATAGTATTCCCAACACCCTTCTAGATTCTAGCTCTAGGGGGCATAAATGTAACACCCCACTTTCCAAGCATTACTTAGGCAAGAACAGGAGGACTCTCGACTAGAATCGTCGGTGAACTTACCCACTTGTGCCTGTATAAACATTCATAAACACCTACATCTGCCCAAGATTTTAGTCGCATTGTAAAGGTAAAGTGTATGAAAATTATTCTTGCATCTAATTAAATAATGAAATGCAACTTAAAACACTCCACACATTGAAATTTACATTATTTACACCATTACGATATTAAATAAATCACACTCTATATACATTCCAAATATTTCAAAAAGATAGAAACTCCAATTTTTATGGTTTTTCCCTCTCCTGAGCTCCAACCCCTCATTGGGCTCCATCTTCTGGCCTGTCAACTCAAATATAATAAAATACGGTGAGTTTGAGTAACTCTATAAGCAGGCATAAATCAAATCAATAATTAAATCATAGAATGTAATAAGATGCATATGCTCAAAACTAAACTATACTGAACTATACCATCATGGATTAAATACGATTAATAATAAAATTCCTCCTTAAAAATCCATTATGATGTCTACTATATCTATTTATATCCATTCACAATTAAACTCACTTTCTTTTTAAAGCAATCCTTTCATTTCCACTCATTCAAGGTAATTTTCCCAGAAACAACGAACACCATATTCGGGAGGTCATCAATCAAACCAAACGCACAATATCACACTCAAATAGACTCATCTTTCTTACAACTTCAGTTTACTTGAATTTTTCCCACTACCCTAGCTATTATGAGAATTAAAATATCTCACCTTCACTGCAACTCAGGGGTCATAGGTTTCCCATTTACACCTTCTAAGTAATTAGAGGAGTCTCAAAAAAATAGGTTGATCAGACTCTTCACCAAATGAGGCGGTATCCATAACAAAGCCCTAACAAGGGCGGGATCCCAATAATCAAATGACCATCCCAATAGGTGTCCAAACCCAATGTACCATATTTCATACATAGGCAAATATGAATTTCATATTTAGATTATATTAATTTTATTCAATTATCAAACTATAACTCTTATAACATTCAGAGTTTATCACATCATCAAATTTATCTAAACAAATCTTCAATTCATAACCAAGTGACCAAACTTAATTGCATTCTTAATTAAAACATCAGTTCCAAATACATACATTTTATTAATTGTTTCTACAGGCAAAGGAGAACAAAGGAAAAAAGAACATGAGACAATCAAGGACAAATAAGAAGAGATGCAAGGACTTATGCAAAAAGAAGGCAAAAAGGCATAAGGGCAGTTAGTGTCGCGAAATAGGGGAACCATCTCGCGACATTAAAGTGGCAGGGGATTCAATGTCGCGACACAGAAACCCTATGTCGTGACACTGAAGAACATGCACAAAACCATGAAGAACAAGTGGTGTTGCAACAAAAAAAATCTATGTCGTGACATAGAAGTGGCAATGGATGGAATGTCGCGACATAGTAACCCTATGTCATGACACTAAAGAACATGCATGGAACCATGAAAAACAAGTAGTATCGGGACACAGAAGTGCTAGGTGGCTAAATGCCACGACACTGAAACCCTATGTCGCGACACTAGACAATGTTTCTACTACCCACCTTTTTCTCATCAGAACTTGTCCTATTGCCTCATTCCCAATGTTTCTTATTTAACCACTTCAATTTCCTCTTATTATACCGCATTTCACCTTGATTCTCATTTACTAATGCCACCTATCCATCAAAATACTTTAATGAACAATACTATTTCATTAATCATCACATAATGAATTCATAACTTTCAAAGAAGTTTATCATACTTCACATATGCTAACTTACTTCCTAAGTGCATTCCTTCCTTTCAACCTTACTTAATTCTCTTCTTCCAAACTTCTTACTACACGCTCTACTTAATTCACACATATCTAAAGTATGATATACAAATTTTATCCTAATAATGAACTCATAATATAATTGAATAATATCCATAATAATGGATCTCAATTTTGGTAAAAACAATTAAGCAAATAAACCTGCTTACCTTATATTTAATCTCCACCCTTTTCTTTAGATGTAAATTTTGTATTTCCAATATTTGCTTCACAAGTCAGACATCCTACATCAAAACATAACTCTCATGATATTCATTTGCATTTTCTATTTATAAAGGTAACCACTTCAGATTCCATTCTAAGTTTCTAACATAACCCTGGTTAGGGTTTTGCTAATTACTTTACTATAACTCAATTAAGATGTAATCATGGAATCGTTAACCAAAGATAATCACGCTATACTACTCTTAGCACCATTTCATCAAACATCTATAGTATAGTTTTTGAAATTCCATATGCTCATTGTCTACAAGTTGGAATTTCTATCCCAAATGACATATTAATGTATTTGAATTGAATCCCTACCAAAATCCACATTTAAAACATATATTTCAATACTAAATTCTTGTTTTCCTCTAAACCCTAATTTCTAATTTTTGAAAACTTACTTTAAAATCCATAATTCAAAAATTCAAGCCACTAGAACTCTTAATGGATGATGGAAATGGCTTACCACTTAGTTTATTCCAATTAAATTCTACTAAATCTAGTTTCAAGATGAAATCCCAATATATTCTTCAACTCCCATGATCTCAATCCACCGAATTTGATGTTAATTTGATACCGGAGTGTTGTGAAGTTGTTTATCATCGATTTCCCCAACTCAATCTATCAATTCCCAAGTGAAACAAGAATTTTCTGAGCTTAGGGAAGAAAGGGGAGGGTTGGAGATGTATTGGGCTGGAAAATAAGGTTGGTGGAGCATTTTAAGTGCCACTCCTCAAAATACTCCGGCGGTGCGAGTCCTTAGAAGGACATGCGGCCATATATGTTGTATGCTGACTTTTTCTAACACTGAAATTACTGCCTGTATTTCATAATACTCAATTTGTTTCATCACACTCATCAAAATTTTTTCATTTATATGTTAAATCATACATATGAATTTCATTTACACACTACAAACTAGTTCCTCCCATTTCAAAAATTTCAGGGTCACACATTAAGCATAGTGGTTTTCCTGAGCTCACTGCCAACTCATATAGCTGACAAACAATGCTAAAGTCTTACATCACTTTGCCTCTTTGTACAAAGTTTAAGCATAGATAAAATGATTACACATTGAAGCATAAAAGATATCAATACTCTAGAAATATGACAATGATAGATGTTTGAAGCTCATTATCTATCAGCGCAATAGAGATTGAATATCTTGGAGGAAGCATTATCTAATTGAGAGAAGTTACTCATTTAAGTTCTTTTCTTCTTTTCATCTTTCTCATAGCTTCCTTAACCTTCATTGTTGACACTACCCTACCTTTATACTGCTTTAGAAATTTTTGTCTACTAGAGGTAGATGGCTTCGATTGAATGTTGAAGAATGTTCTAAATTTTCTCCCATGGAAAATTGTCTTCTTGATAAACTCTTTTTAGCCAAAAATCTTATAACGCTAACCTTAAAGAAGATGCTTTTTTAGTTTTGGCAAACACCAAATGACAGCATTCTGCATGACTAACTCTTTCATTCTTTTGGAAAGACACACATTAAACTTGAAGGGATGCAGCCTATGAGAGTGGAATCTCTTCAGAGTGGAGACTGCTTTCATTTGAATTTCTTTCCATATTGAGCTTGCATAGTTTGTCTAGAGTTAATATGATTTGTCCATGAGAAAATTTGTCTAGAGAGTAGAACCAACTTTATTCATAGTAATTAGCTTCACTTTGTCCGTGCAAGTTTATCTAACTCCATAGTATCACTTTTTCTTCATCTTGTAGTTTGTCTGTGAAAAGTCATAGATGACTCTTGATGATGTGGAAGAAGTCCATCTCTAGCTATTCACAAGATGAAGCAACTTTGTCTCTTGATTTGTCCATAGTAAGTTACAAACAACTCTTGATGGTGTGAGCAAAGTTTCTTCCCAGCAGTTTGACAGATGAAGTAGCTTGGTCTTTTGAATTGTCTGCAGCATCCAATTCCACTATGCAAATTCGTCTATCCATTGTGCTACTTTTACTTCATCTTCTACTTTATCTGTTGTAACACTTGTGGTGTTTGAAATTTACTTATGTAAAAATGGGTAGAGTTTACTCTATCAATTCGATAAATTTTACTATTTTGAGCTATATCAAGTCAATGAGAAGAAAAGAACTTAAGTGGTAAAATTGAGCAAAAGCATATTTTTGATCTATAAGGATGGCCAAAAAGGGGCATCACACATATTTTAATGTGTGTGGAACATTGGATTGAGCCTTGAATGCAATTTGAAATGAAAATGGCCTATGGAGTTACTTATGGTAGAAAAAAAAACTTTTAGTAAAAATAACTGAATTAGTGATTCATGGCAACTGACCCTAAATAAAGCGGTGAATAGCTTGAATGTGCCATATTTCATGCATATGATGTGATTATTGAGAGATTTGAAATGTTTTATGTAAAATAGGGCTATAATAATTTTTCATAAGTATAAATGCTGAATTTGAACAAGGGATTATTGTGATTGATTTTTGACATGGATAATAGACTAATTTGACATAGCGTTCAACATAGAAGTTGTAGATCATGAAATTATATGTTCAATGGAGCAAAAATACTTAATTCTGATATCATATGAGGAAGTTATGACTAATACATCAAAACTGTCCTAGATGATTGAAAAATAACATGATGAATGAGATGGGTCAACTATAATGAACGTTTTGACATGTTTGGGGGCTGATTTCGAAAAGTTGTTCACATGAAAGTTTCAGCCCTTGAAGGTATCTTTCCAATGCCTCAAAAATTATAAAATTTGTACATTGTATGAAAATGTTAAGATTAAATTACTAATACTATGTTGGGACAGAATTTCCCAGCTGTGGGAAGGCTTCTAAAAAACCAATTTTTTGGAATACAGCAAGTCCATGCCGCAGCAAGGCATTTTGCTTATTATGGCAAGGCTTTTCCCTACTATAGAATGGCTTCAAATAGGCTTATTTTTCTCTATCCAACAAGTCTGTGCCACGGCAAGGGTCCTATGGTACATCAGAGTACCTAAAAAATCCAACTTTTTAAGCTTGAAACTCATTTTGTATTTCATTTTTCCATTCCATTCTTCTTTCCCAATGCCGTTCTTCTTCTCCCAGCTCTATTATACCTTATTTAGCACCTATTTTGTTAGAGAGCATGGGGATAAAGTTGGGTAATCAAGCTAAATGCTTTTTGGCTTGAGTTCTTGGAATTTGGACAGTGGAGAATGGAAGCAAATCAATTTTTCTACAAATGAAAGGTGCTACTTCAACTTTTAACCTTGAATTCTTGCCCATGAGCAAAAACCATGCATCGATTTGGTGGTAAGTTGCTTTTCTTTGGCCAAAATTATGATTTTACTAAACTAGGGTTTTGTAGAAATTGGGAACAATGGAATTAGGGTGAGGATACATAGTTTATGTTGCATTAAGCATGGGGGAAATGATTAATAGATTGATTATTGTAATTTAAGCATGAGAATTCATGGATTTGGCTTGTGAGGGTTTCCACCCATCTATGAATAGTAAAATTTGGGGGGTGGGGTAGAATTCATGAATTATGTATAATTGTTATGGGAAAAATGAATTATTAGTGTCTTTGTGGATAGCAACATTTCTATATACTAAGACTAGTAATTCATGATATGATTGAATTAAAGGCTTAATTGTCTTAATTGTGATGTTTAATTGTTAAATTATGAAATATTATTGAAATTTAGCAACATTCTACTTGATGTATAATTTGGGTGGAATTAAGTGATGATGGTGATATAGGTTTTGAATTGAATTGCAAATTAAAGAAATCACGAAAATGTTTATAGTATTTAAAGTTTCATGGATGAAACTTTTTATAAGGAGAGGAGTCTATAACACTTGTGGTGCTTGAAATCTACTCAAATGGGGAGAGTTTACTCTATGAATTTGATAAATTTCTCTATTTTGAGCTATATAAAGTCAATGAGAAAAAAAGGAACTTAAGTGGTGGACTTAAGCAAAAGCATGTTTATGATCTATAACGATGTCCAAAAAGGGGCATCGTACATATCGTAATGTGTTTGGAACATTGGATTGAGCATTGAATGCAATTTGAAATGAAAATAGCCTATGGAGTTAATTATGGCAGAAAAAAGGTCAGTAAAAATAATTGAATATTTGATTCTTGGAAATTAACCCCAAATAAAGTTGTGAATAGCTTCAAAATGCCCTATTTCATACATGTGATGTGTGTGAAGTGATTATTGGGAGATTTGAAATGTTTTATGCAAAATGGGACTATGGTGATCTTTCCTAAGTATAAATGTTGAATTTGAAAAAGGGATCATTGTGATTTATTTTTGACATTAATAATGGACTAATTTGACATAGTGTTCAACATAGAAGTTATAGATCATGAAATTATCTATCCAATTGAGTAAAAATCACTTGATTATGATATCATATGTTGAACTTAAGATAAATACACCAAAACTACCCTAGATGACCGAAAAATAACGAGATGAATGAGATGGGCCAACTATATTGAACATTTTGACATGTTTGGTGGCTGATTTGGGAAAAGTTGTTAACATGAAAGTTGTGGCCCTTTAAGTTGCTTTCCAATCACTCAAACATCAGGTAATTTGTACAATTTATGTAAAAGTTATGATCAAATTACTAACACTATGTCGGGAAAGAATTTTCTAGCCACAGCAAGGCTTCAAGAAACTAATTCTTTTGGCATACAACAAGTCCATGCCACGGCAAGGCTTTTCCCTATTGTGGCATGGTTTCAAATAGGCTTATTTTTCTTTATCTAGTAGGTCTATGCCGCAGCATGAGTTTTCACTACTGCGGCAAGGGTCCTATGGCATCAGAGTACCTAAAAAATCTAACTTTTTAAGCTTGAAACCAATTTTGTATTTCATTTTTCCATTTTGTTCTTCTTCTCTAGCATCATTCTTCTTCCCCTAGCTTCATTATACCTCATTTAGCACCAATTTTGCTAGAGAACATGGGAGTTAGGTTGGGTAATCAAGCTGACATGCCTTTTGGCATGAGTTCTTGGAATTTAGGTAGTGTAGAATGACAACAGATCTGTTTTTCTACTAATGGAAGGTGCTACTTCAAGTTTTAACCTTGAATTCTTGCCCATGAGTGATAGCCATGCATGGATTTGGTAATAAGTTTCTTTTCTTTGGCCAAAATTATGATTTTACTAAACTAAGGTTTTGTAGAAATTGGGAATAGTCTAATTAGGTTGAGATTACATAGTTTATGTTACATTAAGTAGGGAGGAAATGATTAATAGATTGATTATTCTAATTTAAGCACGAGAATTCATGGATTTGGCTTGTGAGGGTTTCCACCCATCTGTGAATAGTGAACTTTAGGGGTGGGGAGGGGGTAATTCATGAATTATGTATAATTTTTATGGGAAAAATGAATTTTATTAGTGTATTATAATGATTTGGAGCAAGCTGGTATGAAATAACTTATGTAGGTTGCTGTAAAGTGGACAACAATAATTCTATATATGTAACGCCCCTCCTTCCTGGAGCGTTACTAGTGGTAAATTCAGAGGAAATTCCAACAGAGTCTCCCCTAATTTACC
>JAYJMB010005736.1:0-11691 GCA_036873735.1 Pouteria campechiana
TCTCAGGTTTTTAATTATGTTAATTAAAGGGGAAACTCTGCCAAAATTCTGATAAAATCCCATTACGGGTGCCAGTGCGAGAAAGTGAGACTCGACTACCCCACCTTAAAAGTGGGTAGGTCGAGGTGAAACTCAGGACAAATGCCCACCGTCGCCCCTTGGAAAGCGGGGGCGTGATAGTTATATTGGAATAAGGAGAAGCTGAGCTTCCTGGACATATTTAGATTGTATTATTTTGATTCATGTTCTGGATTAGAACATGTGTATTAATTATGATGTAGTATTATTTTTATTATTCATACCTACTTACTGAGTTGCCCGTACTCATGCCTTCTTAATCTATTTTTTAGCTGACAGGATAGGTAAAGAATTTCAACTATGAGTTGGGATTGGTGAGCAAGAGTACAAGGTATGCTAGAATATTGGGATCAGCATCCTGTTATGCAATTATGTATGATTGTATTTTATTCCAAATAATATAAACTAAATGTATTAATCCTAGGAAATGTATTGCCATCATGATCCAATTTCGATCTTGGGCGAAGCTGTGAGTATCGAGTGTGAGTGTGTAGGTATAATTATTGTCATTTGATTATAGAAATATAAAATTTTATTTGATTTCATATGTTATATCAAGTGTAAATGCATATATTCTAGGGTAGACTTTGCAAAATTTTAGGCAAAATATTTCCCTTAGAATTAAGAAAATTATAAGAATACAATAAGATTTCCCATAAGAAGAAGGGAAATGGTAGCATTCCGTATTGGCCCCAGTGTGATGTGGTCAAAATGCATAGGGTGGGGGTGCGGGGCATGACAAAGCTTTATCAAATGGATGTTAAAAGTGCATTTCTAAATGGTTTTATAAATGAAGAAGTTTATATAATACAACCTCCTGGGTTTGAAGATCCTTATGATACAAATCATGTCTTCAAACTTAAGAAAGCTCTCTATAGATTAAAGCAAGCTCCTAGAGCATGGTACGAGAAATTAAGTAAATTCTTAATACAAAAAGAATTTACAAGAGGTAAAGTAGACAGTACACTCTTTATCAAGCATGACAAAAACAATATCCTAATTATTCAAATTTATGTAGATGATATAATATTTGGTACAATTAATAATAAATTAGATCAAAACTTTTCTAAAGTAATGCAGGAAGAATTTAAGATGACTTTAATGGGTGAGATGTACTTCTTTCTGGGACTTCAAGTAAAACAAATGAAGGAATCTTTATCCATCAATCAAAATATGTTGAATATACTATCTAGCTTGATTTTGAGGATGAACATTCTTAACCAAGTATGTTTTGATGATAAGCAAAGGCATGAGTGAAACATTAAGGTACTAACAATTTGTTCTCAAGTATGTTGCAGAAATGTTAACTCATAATCAACTTGAGAATAACCTTTATGATGATAAAAGGAAGAAACAAAGTAAATGCTCTTGAAAAATAAGTATATGAATTTCATAAATACTTAAAATAAGAAAACATAATTTTTGAAATCTTAAAGATATGCTTCGGAGCCAACAGAAACATCTTCGGAGTCATCATAATGCACTTCAGAGTCAATTGGAATGCTTCAGAGTCGTCATAGCAAACTTCCGAGTAAACTAACAATGCTTCGGAGTCGTCACAGTGAACTTCGAAAGCAAATAGATAAGCTTTGGAGTCATCATGATGTGGTTTAGAGACAACCAAAACATGTTTCGGGGTCTTCATAGCGTGCTTCAGAGTTGTCATAAACATACTTCGGAGTTAACAAGAAAGCTTTGGAACTGTCACAACAAACTTTGGAACCAACAGGGAAGTTTCAGAGTCATCATACCAAGCTTCAGAGTTGTCACAGTATACTTTAGAGTCGTCATAGAAGTTTCAAAGTTTATCAGGCAAGCTTCAGAGTTATGAATGTATACTTTGGAGTTAATCAGTTATGTTTTAGAGTAAACAGATATGCTTCGGAATCTTAGAGTCACATTTTGGAGTAATCGAAACACGCTTTGAAACTAATCAAGCAAGCTTCAGAGTTGTGGAATAATACTTCAGTGTCACCTTTCTGAAGCATCAAAAGTTCAAAAAAACCAAACTTCACTCTACAAAGGTCTGTCACAATTAAAAAGGCTTATTGTCATTTTGGAGAATCTGAAGAAAACAAATCAAAGCATCCAAAATCATTCAAGACACCATTTGTTTTCTTGTCACTTTGGAGTAACCAAAGAAATAGCTTTGAAGCATCCGATATGAAAATGAATGTTAAGAAAAGTAAGACCGATACCAAAATGCTGCAAAGTCAGATGTTAGATAAAGTGTAAGGTGAAGAAAAATATTTTCAAATGTTTGAAAGTCTGCCAAAGTTAGCAACGAAAAAATCTCTCTCAAGCTATAAAAGTGAGATTCAAAAGCAAAAGAAATTAACAACTGAGCATTACTGAATATACAAGAAATACAAGAAGAGCATTCAAAATCTTCCTTCAAAGTTCAACTCTAATGGCTAAGTCTCTATCAAAAGCTCTTAAAGCCTAAATCATTTCTCAATCAAGGAGTTTGAATCTTTTACTCTATTGCTTATTCATTTACTTAAAGTTTAGAAATTTATATACATGTCTTCCTAATTAAAAGGCATTAATCTGTACACCTTGTTTTAATATTTGGTAACACAAGCAGAGTGCTTGGTATTTATGTATTGAGATAAGCAAGTACGGAACTTACAAAAAGGGTACAAGTTCATTGGTGAGCTTTGAAAAACCAACAAGTTGTAAAAGTTTCTAGTTAGCTTTGAAAACCAGTAAGTTTGTTGGTGAGCTTGTTGTAAAACCAATATGTATTTGATCAAGTTGATCAAGGTGTTAGTGCAACCTAAGATCAGTAGAGGAGGCTGACTCAGAGAAGTGGAGTAGAAACCTAGGAAGGGCTGAACCACTATAAAAATATTATGTTGTGTGTTCTGTAATTTATTCTATTTATTCATTCAGCACTTGGATAATTTGATTCGGCCAAAAGTTTTAAAAGCTCAATTCACACCCGCACCCCCCTGCCCTCTTCAACTACCATTCTGCAAGGGACCAATAAGTGGTATCAAAGCAGGTTTCACTAGTTAAATTTTGATTACAAGTATATTAACTTGTGAAGATATTCAAATGGCCGGTATGTTTCATAATACATTTGCTGAAGGATAAATCTACTTCCAAACCCCCTTTATTTGATGGAACAAATTATAGGTATTGAAAAATGAGAATGCAAAATTTCTTGACTACCATAGATTATTAGTTGTGACTTGTAGTGAAAAATGGAAAGAATGTCACCAACACTGAAGACAAATACACTCCAAAGGATATACAAGCAGTAAAACATAATGCTAAGGCAAAGAATTGCCTCTACTTTACATTAACTTCTTTTGAGTTTGAAAAGATTTATGCATGTGATTTAGCTAAGGAAATCTGGGATAAACTTAAGGTAGTATATGAAGGTACAAATCAGGTAAAGGAGACTAAAATAAATCTTCTAGTGTATGAATATGAAGCCTTCTCTATGAAGGAATCAGAAAATATTTCTAAAATGTTTGGAAGATTTCAAAAAATCACCAATAGCTTAAAAAAACTTAGGAGAAAAATATGAAGAGACCAAGCTAGTAAAGAAAATCTTAAGGTCTCTACCTAGACACTGGATGCCTAAGGTGACTACCATACAGGAAGCAAAAGATCTAACAAAAGTCATAGTAGAAGAACTTATGGGCTCACTCATAACCCATAAGGTCCTAATAAAACAAAAAGCTCCTAATGAAGTCAAAGGCAAGAAAACAATGGCTTTATAAGTAGAATCAGAGAATAAAGAATCTTCAAAAGAAGCCTCAACTAGTGAAGATTATAAAGATATGACAATAATAATAAGAAGATTCAGAAACATGCTTAAGAAGAAAAGATTTAGAAACAATTCCGAGAACTTCAAAAGCAAAGATAAGAAAAAGGAAGTTTCAATCTGTGATAATTGTAGCAAGCCTGGGCACATGAAGTTTGACTACCCAGAATCAGATAAAAAGCAAGCAGACAAGAAGAAAATGTATAACTATTATTTTGACAAAAAGAATAGTTCTAGTAGCAGAAAATTCAGAAAGAAGAAGAAAGCTATGGTTGCATGGGAAATGCTAAAAAACATGATGCAAGAAAGCTTGAGTGAAGAAGAAGAAGAAGAAAATGAAGCTCAATTCAGCTCACTCAGCTCCAAAGAAAAGGATCAAGAAGAGCATCATATAGGAATAAGCTTTATGGCCATCCACAATGATGAGGTAAATTCGAAACCTGAAATTTCTGATATTGAAGAATTATTAGAAGAATTGTATTCATATTTCAAATCATTAAAAGTTAAACTTAAGGAAATTAAAAGAGAACTTGGAGTAATAATTAATGAATGCTCCAAATTAGAACAAGAAAATACATTGCTCAAAACTGATCAGAATATAAATATAGAACTTAAGCAAACTAAATCAGAAAATCATGCTCTTAGAAGAACCTTAACTACTACCTTATTTAAACTTAAAATAAAGAAAGATATAAGAAACCAAAGAAATAAAAATCACAAAAGAAAACTAGAATCCAAACTATATAAAATGATATGGATTTTTAAAGTTGTAAATGCAACTATATATCCAGAAAATAGATTAGTAGCATCTAAAAAATAATGGGTACCACAATATTCTGCTACTAACCCACTTGGGTCCATTCCTAAATGGGTACCAAAAATTATAGCTTAACTTTATTACTATAGGTGTGTTTGAGAGCCATAGAGAATAGCAAGTGGTACATTGATAGTGGTTGCTCAAGACACATGACAGAAGAAAGAGAGCTATTCACAAAACTAACAGCTAAAAAAGGAAGAACAGTTTACCTTTAGGGATAATGGAAAAGGTAGAGTAGTTGGAATTGGTAAAATTGGCCAACCTTCCTCTATTACAATTTCAAATGTTTTATTAATAGAAATATTAAAACACAATCTTTTAAATGTAAGTCAATTCTGTGATAATGGTTACAAAGTTATATTTGAATCTCATACTTGTTCAATATTAGATAGTTCAAATTTAGTTGTAGTACTTGGGAAGAGACATGGAAATGTATATTTAGTGGATTTATATGATGTTCAAGTCAAATGTCTTATTGTAAATGACAATAAACCCATGTTGTGGCATAGAAGGTCAAGACATGCCAACAAAAATCTGATTGAAAGATTATATAATAAAGATCTAGTTGTTGGCCTACCAAAACTCAAATTTAACATTAAGTTGTGTGATGCTTGCATGCAGGCAAGCAAGTAAAAGAATCATTCAAATCAAACAAAGAAGTATATATAACCAAACCCCTTCAGTTGCTACGTATGAATTTAGTTGGACCAACAAGAACAAAAAGCCTTAGAGGGAAACATTATACATATGTCATCATAGATGACTTTAATAGATTTACCTAGATAATGTTTCTAACATCCAAAGATGAATCTTTTCATTCTTTGAGGTATTTTCCAAACGTGTACAAAATGAACAAAGCTCTCATATAGTTTCCATAAGGAGTGATCATGGTGGAGAGTTTGAAAATCATAGATTCATTGATTTCTATGAAAATAATGGAATTCTTCAAACTTTCTCTACACCAAGACCACCCCAACAAAATGGAGTAGCTGAAAAGAAAAATAGATTCTTGCAAGAGATGGCAAGGACAATGTTGAGTGAATACAGCCACCCACAATATTTTTGGGTTGAAGCAATGAACACAGCATGTTATATTATTAACAGAAACTTTGCTAGATCCATACTCAATAAAACTCCATTTGAATTATACTATGGCAAGAAGCCAAATATTTCATATTTTCATACTTTTGGTTGTAAGTGCTTTATTCTTAATAATAGCAAAGAAAACCATAATAAATTTTTAAAAAAAATTTGATGAAGGCATTTTCCTTGGTTATTCCATTATCACTAAAGCATTTAGAGTCTATAATCTAAAAATAAGACTGTAGAGGAATCTATTTATGTAAAGTTTGATGAAAGTACTAATTCCTCTTGGAGGAAAAGTGATTTTGATGATGAGACAAGTGAACTAATAACTTTAGTTGAGAAAATGAAAATACAAGATAAAGAAGGAGAACCTTCCCAATCGAAAACATAGATGAATGAAGAAGAAACAAATATGTGGAAATTTTACTTTTTATCTCAATTGGAACCAACTTGCATAGAACAGGCTTTAGAAGATGAAAACTGGATTTCATCTACGTAAGAAAAACTAGACCAATTCAAAAGAAATAATGTGTGGACTATTGTTCCAAGACCAAATCGTCAATCTGCTATAGGAACTAAATAGGTTTTTAGGAATAAATTAGATGAATTTGGAATTGTAGTGAGAAATAAAGCAAGATTAGTACCAAAAGGGTACTGTTAAGAGGAAGGAATAGATTTTGAAGAATCATATGCTCCAATTGCAAGAATTGAAGCCATTAGAATGCTTCTTGCATTTGCATCCTTTATCAATTTCAAGTTATATCAGATGGATGTAAAGAGTGCATTCTTAAATGGTTTATTAATGAAGATGTCTATATAGAAATCCCACCTAGGTTTGAAGATCCTTATAAACCAAATCATGTATTCAAACTTAAGAAAGCCATCTATGGTTTAAAACAACCTCCTAGAGCCTAGTATGAAAGGTTAAGCAAATTTCTAATTAAGAAAGATTTTTCAAGAGGCAAAGTTGATATTACTCTCTTTATTAAGCATGCAACAAAAGATATTTTTATAGTTCAAGTATATGTTGATGATATAGTATTTGGTGCAACTAATGACAATCTTTGCAAAAAAAATTTCGAGACAATGCAGGGAGAATTTGAAATGAGCTTAATGGGTGAGCTCAACTTCTTCTTGGGACTACAAATTAAGCAGATGAAAGAAGGAATCTTCATTCACCAAGCCAAATACATAAAAAAAAACTACTAAAGAAGTTCAACATTAAAGATGGGAAAAGGTATGAGACACCAATGAGTACTTTAGTAAAAATAGAAAAAGATGAAAAATGTAAGTCAATTTGCCAAAAAATTTACAGAAGCATGATAGGATCTCTGCTATATTTAGCTGCTAGTAGACCTGATATAATGTTTAGTGTATGCATGTGTGCTAGATTCCAATCAAAACCACAAGAGTCACATCTTATTGCTGGAAAAAGAATATTTAAATATCTTTTAGATACACCAAATCTTAGATTATGGTATCCAAAAAGTTTAGATTTTAATTTAATAAGTTACTCAGATGCAGATTTTGCTGGATATAAAGTAGATAGATAGAGTACCTCAAGATCTTGTCAATTTCTAGGAAGCATGATCATTTCATGGTTCTCTAAGAAACAAACATCAATTGCATTATCAACTGCTGAGGCTGAATATGTAGCAGTAGGCAGTTGCTGTGCACAAATCCTCTGGATGAAAAAATAATTAAACAATTTTGACATTAATTTTGTTGATATACCTATTAGATGTGACAATACTAGTGCTATAAATTTGACCAAAAATCCAGTTCTACATTCTAGAACTAAGCATATAGAAATCAGACATCATTTTATTAGGGATCGTGTTCAAAATCAGAACATTTGCTTAGAATTTGTTCCAACAGAAAATCAGCTAGCAGATATTTTTACAAAACCATTACCAAAAGAAAGATTTAACATTATAAGAAAAGAACTAGGCATTCTAGATCCTAATGCATAAAATGCTTAATTTATCAAACAAATTAGTCATTTTATGTTCTCATCTAAGTAAAACATAAAAAGAAATACATTTTAATCTTTCATTTTCCAAGAAATGTATTAATGCATATTTATTTATATATCTTGGTAATGATTCCTAAATGAACATGAATTAATAATTAACATATAAAACTTAAAATCCAAAACTCCAAAAATCCATTTTATAAAGTTTCAGAGTTAAGGCAGATTTTATACTTCATAGCCTCCAAAGTGCACTTCGGAGCCTCCGAAGCCCCAAACAAAAGCCTCCAAAGATCTCAAATATATCATTTTGGAGCATCTGAATATCAGCAAAAGCCTCTGAAGTAATGTTTTGAAACATCCGAAAGTCCAAATCAAATCATTGCCTCTGAAGTACTTCTTTTAGAACATCTGAAGGCAAAATACATTAGCGTTTCAAAGAACATTTAAATCAAATGATCAAATCCAAAGGCACTCAATTCATTTAAGTTCTTG
Source organism: Pouteria campechiana (assembly GCA_036873735.1). NCBI lineage: Eukaryota > Viridiplantae > Streptophyta > Magnoliopsida > Ericales > Sapotaceae > Pouteria > Pouteria campechiana. Next base: position 8,227 of record JAYJMB010005736.1, read on the forward strand.
AAATCTCTCTGAAAACCTAAACCCTTCTCTAAACTCTTAATACCTTCCTTTCAGAGAAGACTCTTCATCTTCCTGCTTCTTTTAAATCTCAATCTTAACTCTCTCCGTCTCCCTTCCTACCTTCTCCAACATCTCTCCCAAAAATTCCATCTCCTTTCTAAAACCTAATTTTCTCTATTGAAATGGTAAGAACAAGAGTAGAAGGAAAACAAATGGAAAGAGATGAATCTCCATAGAAAAGAAGAACCAAAAAGGCAAGACGAGAAATTAATACGCTTGAGGTAATCTTTTTGAACAGTTCATCTAACTACTTCATGTTTTCAGAAAGATATGAGGATAGGAGAATAGTAAAGGGAAAATATTTAATTTTGAAGCCTTTGGTATGCAATTAGAAGTCTGTAAATGGTTAAGATACCAAGGTTGGAATGCATATGTGAGTTACAGAGACAGTCTATTTCCTAGACTTGTAAGAGCACTGATTTGTAATCTTAACACTAGGATAGAAAAATCATGGATAGGAGAAACATAATTGAACCGTCCATATAAAGTTTAAGAAATTATTTCAATCTCTCTGAAGAAGAAGAAGAGATAGTGTGGCCTTCTAGAGCTAAATTGTTCTCAAATTTAGTAGAAATAAAAATAAATGAGAAGGAAAATTATTTGCATGCTAGTCACCTGAATGTGAATCTGATATCTCATTGTAATGACCAATGTGTATCCTAGAAGAGGAGCTACTAATGATGTGTCTGAGAAAGATGCTAGAACTATATAGGCATTTAAGAATAAAAGAAAACTGAATCTAGCCAAACTGATGGTAGAAAACTGAATCTAGCCAAACTGATGGTAGATCACATTCACTTGATCAAGAGCACCACAAGGTTATCTTATGGAATGGCTCTGACCAAGCTAATGAGGGAAGCAGGAGTAGATTTTTCAAATGAAAATGAAGAGCTTCCAAGAAACATAGACACATTGGATGAGAAGACTCTAAAAAGAATGGGCTTTAGGCCAACTACACAACATTGGATCACTAAAAAAACCAATAAAAGCAACTCAATTAAAGGGATCCAAACCTGATGAAAGACCAAAAAGAGGAGATGTCACTGAATAGCTTATTGAACCAAGGCAAGAACTCTCCTCCCATGAAGAAGAAGAAGGAATAGAAAGACAAGATTTCATGAGTCCACTAGTAGAAGCAAGAGAGGAATTCTCCAATAGAGAAGTTTAATTAGAAGTTGAGAGAATAGAAGAAGTTCCAAAAGAGGAACAAAGAACTATCATAGAAGAAGTATTGGAAGAAATTTTCAGAGAAAATGAGTCTGAAGAAACAGTAGCAGCAACTATGCCATCACAAACTCTTATTAGATCCCCTTCACCCATTAGACCCACTCATACTCATCAACCATCCACCTGATTAATTCCCACTACACAACTTATCTCAAAAGGACCTAGAGGATAGAATAACGGTAATTGAACACTACATGTCTACTCTAGCTCTCCAAATGAATAGGATGGATCATAATCTTTCCATTGCCATGTCATCTATGATCCTAAGAGCTGATAAGATTGACCAAAGACTTGATTCTATACAATCTCTAACAGAAACATTCAGAGGTCAAGCCTATCATCCTCATTTCTCTCCACCTCATGCTCATTTCTCTCCACCTCAAACTTACTTTCCATCGCCTCCACATCACTTCTCACCAGTCAGAACCAACTCCCTAATAAAGTGATGTCTTCTCCTTCACTTTCACCTCCTCATCCATCATGATCCTCTATCATTACAAAGGTTGCTCAACCTATGAGTCAACCTCCTCCAACACAACCAAAATCATCAGTTCCACCATTGCTAGAGGACTATCTTTCTAATCCTCATAGATTCATTGTTAGGTATGGTAAATACTTCATAGTTCCACTTGGTAGAATTTATTTTCTTCCCCCAGGACCACACATCTTTTTGGACCAGACTTAGATGAATCTCATTAGATCTAGAGAAGTAATTCCTGAACAAATTGAGGAAGTTCCATCAGAATGGGATAATCCTCTACTTCATCCACTAAATTTCAAACCTCCTCTAGAATGATAATATCCTCCTCCCACTCCTCCACAAAGTCCTCCCTCTCAAAAGACAGTTGTTGATCATAATCCTAATTTTCTCCTTCGTGTGTTCAATTCAATCAGGATGACATATTCAGAGTTCTAGACTGGGTTAGAAATTAACTCTGAAGTTGTTAGGATGTTTCTTTCACAATTTATTCATCTATCTCCTCAAGAATATCCTTTGCCTGAACTTAAGGATCCTCACACTTTCCATAGGATTCAACTTCTTCCAAATCCTCCATTGACTCCAAAGAACCACAAAATTCACATTCCTGATAAAGAGTCAATCATTGAAACATACACTAAAAAACTTCTTCAAATGTTGCCAGCTTCAAAACCTCCTAGAAAAGTGTTTCCATCTCCCTCAGGTCCTCTTCAACTATTTCTTATCACTAAGGAAGAAATCTTTTTTTACAATTCTACCAATCTAGAGGCCATTGCTGACAATCTGCCTCTTCCATATCCTCAGATGGATGACACTTCTATTCAACATAGGATAAGGCAGATATAGTCTAAATCAACCCCTGCAATAAGAGCAAAAACCTCACCCACACCTTCTACCAAAGCAAAAACCAGAAAAACACCTGCTCTCCCCAAACCAAAACCTATCCCAAAACTAATACCAGTTCCAAAACCAAAACAAAAACCAGTCCCCAATCCATAACCACCACCAAAACCATCACCTTCTACAACTTCATCTTAGCCATCCACTTTTCAAACCCAAGAGGAAGCCAAGAATTTCGCCTCCCAAAGAACATAAAAGGGAGCCTCTTGAAAGAATAACCATGTACTATCAGGAGTACATAGCCCGGATGAACACAAACATAGAAAATCTCTTGAAAGGGCTTCCTACAGCCTTTCCTGAACTATTAGACCTAGGATTTCAAGAGTGCATTCACTGTATCTATGTTTCAGATTGTGGACCCATTGCATATACCCATGAACCTCCTATAACAGTTCCCAAGGAACCATTTTTTATCCCATCTCCTTTAATAAAAAGGCCTAGAACATCCAAGCCCTCTCCTACACCATCATCTTCTCAACCCAAACCACCTCTTCCACCCCTCAAAGATATCTTTCTTAAGACCTACCAAAGAAAACTTGAACCACCCAAGTGACATTGCTGCCTTTTTGCATTTTTTTCTCTCACATAATTTTTTTCCTTTCTATAAAGAATTGTGTAAGCCCTTGAATTTTGGTATAAGACCGTATTAATAATTCAGGTATAGTAAAGAGTGAAGTTTGATAAGTTTACAAAGTTTAATTTATGGTCAGAATTCAGATATAGGGTTAACATAAAAGTTGGAGATATAAAAATTTTCTATTCATAGGATTTTGAATCACTTAAATCGGAGCCTTATAGCT
>JAYJMB010005737.1:0-11686 GCA_036873735.1 Pouteria campechiana
TATCAATGGCCTACTCAGAGGTTACAGATGCAAAGGCCTATTGGAGTGCATGAAGTGGACGCTCTCATTGCACTTACTGCATAGTATGAAGCACTTAATCAAAAGATAGATAACATTGAATGCTTTAGTCATGAAAATTCAGAGGGTGACATGTGAATTCTATGGTGGAGGACATGCTAGCATGGAATGTCATATAAGTAACACTTTTGCATAGCCTAGTGAACATGCTAACTTTTTTGGAAATTTTAAAATGTAGTAAAATAACCCCTACAGCAACATGTACAACCCGGAGTGGTGCAATCATCCCAACTTTACATGGAATAATCAAAATGCTATGAAACCACCACCAAGATTTAAGCGACCAGAAGAGAAGAAGTCCAATCTGGAAGATACAGTCACTAAACTTGCTAGTAGCACTCAAGACTTCATGAATAACATAGATATGAGACTTCAAAATCAAGAGGCATCAATCAGAAATCAAGGGGCATTATTCAAAAATCAGAAGATGTTAATAAAAAATTAGGAGGCATAAATCAGAAGTCTGGAAATGCAAGTAAGTCAGTTCGCAAATATGTTATCAAGAAGACAATAGGGTTTTTTAACTAGCAACACAGAAAAAAATCCAATTGAAAAGGTAAAGGTTGTAAAACTAAGAAGTGACAAGTACATGGGAGCAGAAGTTATTGAACAAGAGGCTCCTATAGAAAAACAAGAGGTAGCTACTGAATAACCACAAGAGTCAAGTAAGAGAAAAAATTTTTCAAATAGTCTCAAGCCATATGTGTCTCCAATTCCATTTCCTCAAAGACTCTAGTAGCACAAAATGGATAAGAAAATTTTCAAATTTCTTGATGTGTTTAAAAGATTGCATATTAACATTCCTTTTACAGATACCTTGGCACAAATACCTAGCTATGTAAAATTCTTGAAGGAGATCTTAGCAAACTATAACACTCTGCTTTTAGGGCGCTGCCTAATTACAATTTAACGGAGAATATCGTGCAGAGTCTCCCCAAAATTTTCAATGTCGTACCTGTACAATCATTTCTATCTAACCTCATACATCAATGAACACCATTATACATAATAATACATACCCATACCTTGCCCAGAATCATAAGTCACATCGTTATGGTAATTGATATTACATGTACACCCATACATTCTACTATTATGACATGCCAATATAATTAATTCATACATGACTTAATATACAGATAATTTGAATCTTTTAAATTTATAACTTATACACATCACACTAATTGTTAGCAAAAAGAGAATTTAACATCCAAAATCCTCAAGATTGCATGAGGATCATTACCTATTCCCAGTCATGAGCTCCAACCCCATGTTGGGCTTCATCTCCCAACCTGTCAACTAAAAATCATAAATAAAATAGGGTGAGTCCAGGTGAACTTAGTAAGTAGGTAAATTGATAAACAACAATGTTAAATCATTAAAATAATTAGTGGCAATTAAACCATTTGAAGATCATCATCAAAGCCAATATTTACGCAATTTCATGACGTACAATGTCCACGTGCCAATTATGCACATGCCTTCATCCACACCCGTATTTAGTTTCATTGTCACTCATCCTCATAACCAAAGTTCATATACTGCCTTATCATCAAGGCAATTTCATCTACACACATTCATCCTTATAATATCATTATCAAGGCTAGCCTTTTCATTAAAACATTTTCATTCACACACATTATTTATTTTCATTTCATTACCAAAATTAGCCTTATCATCAAGGCATTCTCATTGATACGCCTGTGTCATTTCATATCATTACCAGGAATGAATTTACCATATGTGAAACATCACCCTTTCCCCTCTTCAAGGTGTAATTGGTACATCTTTGTACCTCGGCTATGAATGTTTCTAGGTCCAGGACAACTTTATTGTTGCCCTCTATGGTCCTTACCCTCATTGCAACACAGAGATCACAGGTTCACCACCCACATCTACTAATGTAATTGGGTATGCTCATGAATTATAAGGTATCACTGCCCAATTTACAAATCATGGATTTCACAAGCATCATATCATTTTCGTGCCATCAAGGGCATGTCCATTTAGGCCACCAAAATCATATCTACACCCCATGGGTGTTGTATCATATCATAACCATGTCACCCAGCCTATCGATAGCCCACATCATATTATGACCATACCACCCAGGTATGGCAACAACCCATGGGTGTCATATCATATCATGACACCCCATGGGTATCTATCATATCATGACCGTGCCACCCAGGCATGGTGACACTCTGCGGGTGTCATATCATGGTTGGACCATCCAAGCATATCATTTTACATCTTTGTCAGTTAGAATTGCATATCCATACTATTTCATAAGAGTCATAATTACTAACTTCATCCATCCAAACATCCCTAAGATCATATCCTATGTGATTGTGCCACCAAGGTACTATCATGTTCATATCGGCTTTATGCCACTTGAGTACTATCATGAGTCCTATTATGTTCATGTCACATTGGTGCCACATAGGCACTATCAAAGCCACATTATATTCCCACATGAATGTTATTTACCATGCCCTCTTTTCTCTTTATAAAGCCTTTAAGAAATCCTATGTTAAATTCCCTTGAAGGCTCTCCCAAAAGGTCATTGCATCCTGAGGGTTCTGGGGCAAAACATCACCACATGCCATCATCCTATACTAGTGCCGCGACTCCACTTTTTGGTGTTGTGGCACCAAAATTTGCTGGCTATCCACTGTACTTTTTATAAAGCGGCATTGCAACTCCAAAATCTGCTACCATTTTTCTACATTTTTGCTATTCCCTTTTGTTTGAGATTTTCTTAGGTCATTCAGTTATAGTTTCATTAACTACATTCATGCTTTTCATTCATAACTATCAGATAATTTCCTCCATCCCAAATGAGTCATTCATGACCATTATGATCCATGCCTCTAATAAGTGAATATTATTCACTTATACTACTCCTTTTTAAGCTAACTCTTGGTTTATTCTTGATTTGTTTTTAATTGATTTGATGTGTTTATGTTTGTGGTTGTTTGTAGCCGCACAACTTCAAAACGAATGGAGAAAGTACAAGGAATGCAATGAAGTGAAAAAAATTGCAAAGAAATAATGGACAGCAATCTGTGTCGCAGCACAGGAAGACTGTGTCGCAGCACAGAACCAAAGCTAGAAGGAAGATGGAGACAGCAAGTCTGTGATGTGGCACTGAATCAAAATGGAGAAAATGTGTCCAATCAGCAAGTCTATGCTACAGCATTGGAAATCTATGTCCCAGCACAACATTAGAACATGTAAAATCAGCAAGTTTGTGCCACAACACAGGAAGACTATGCTACAACACAAGTCCAGGGCAAAGGGAACAATGGAAAAACAAAAAGTCTGAGCCGCAACATAGTAAATCTGTGCCACAGCACTGGAGCTCGAGACACAATTCTAGAATTTCTAAAATGGATTGGACTCGACTCTGGATTTTTTGCAATTGCTTGGAAATGATGCAAAAAGGACAAATCTTCAAAGAAGGAAATATAAAAAACCAAAGAGCAGTCATCCTATAGAAGATCTTGGACAGCAGAGGGACATTTTTGGAGATTCTTGAGGGAAGAAGCTTCAACTTGCAAATCAAGCCAAGCATTGTCGAGAAGAGTTTGCTACCATTTCAATCCTTATTCCGTTAGTGTTTCCCATCCTATTCATCATTTGTAACTTGGATTAAAGTTAGAATTTGAATTTTGATAATGTTATATGAATGTTTTATGGATTCTTATTTCATTATGAGTAGCTAAACTCCTCCTTCTTAAGGGTATATGGATCTTATGCTGACATTATGGTGTGATTAATGAGTTATATGATTAAGAGTTCTTGTTGGTTTATTTGTGATGCTTTGCTTTTAATGCTTTCAATTTATTGGTTGTTTATTGAATGAATACGTATTTGGTATTTGACACTCGGAAGAGGCAATCTTGAATATGATTTAGGCATCAAAACATGGGATTCTAGATTACATGGGAGAGCTTCTAGGATCTATGAAATCATTCAATGAATCACATAGTGTAATCCATTCTTTACCTTTCAATTTTTATAGAGATATCAAAATTGGAATGTAGAGAGTAGATACTTAGCTTAGACTTTGGAGAGAGAGTTGAGTGAATTAGCATTCTTGATTTATAAACCAATGGAACGATCAATGTATAATGAGTTAAGAGCACCATGACAAAGCACAAGTGAAGTTGAGTGAATTAGCATTCTTGATTTATAAACCGATGGAATGATCAATGTATAATGAGTTAGAGCACCATGATAAAGCACAAGTAAAGTTGATACTCTAGAGCTTCTTTACCTTGAATTCTTCCATTCGAAAGCCTATTTATTTCAACTTTTTAGTTAAATTCACATTACTTGATCTTCCAAATAAAATTAGGATCTTGATCTTCCAAATAAAATTAGGATTATTTACTACAATAGATAGTGATTAATTAGAATACATAATCCTTATGGAGATGATACTTTCTTACTACTATACTATAAAACTTGATGTCGTGCACTTGTGGTATAATTTGTAGCAAATAAGTTTTTTGCACTGTTGCCGAGGATTGGTGTCATTTTAATTTATCACTACTATTGTTTTATGATAATTCTAGTTTTAAATTGGACTTTTATTTTCTTTTCTCACATCTTTTTCTTTGATTCTCTTTCTTCTTGCTTTTGTAATAGTGCATGATAAATCTTCATTTGAAGACATGGAATTCAACACTTTCCAATGACCCATTGAACAACATATGGTAAGACAAGTTGCTGGTTGTTTTGAAATGGATCAAATCACAGCTCTTATTGCACAAATGGCATCTCTAACTCATAAGATAACAATAACCAATTTTGCATCAAAGGGTGTTCCAATTTTGGGAGAGTCTTCTTTTACAATTGGATCATACATGGTTATAGATAGAAAAAAGGGAGAGGTGCCACATGTGAACAACTGGGGTGACAACAACCATTATGTATACAACTTAGCAACTCAGTATTATCCAAGATTCAACGATCATGAAAAGCTATCCTATGGAAATCCTAGGAGTGGCATAAACCTTCTCAATCAACTGAGAAGAAGCCATCAATTGAAAATCTCATAGTACCTTTGTAACAAAATGTCTAGAAAGATTTGCTTGGAATGAAGAAAGACTTGACAATATTAAGGTGCACATGGAAAATATTAATGCATCTATCAAGTATTTGGAAACTCATATTGGTTAGCTTGCAAACTTTGTCAATAATCTAAACAAAGGTGCTTTTCCAAGTAACACTTATTCTTTATCTGATTTGGAACATTGCAATAAAAACTGCATAAGTTAGGATATGGTAGATACTAGGGAGGTCATGGAACATGTTTTGGTTTTGGAAGAGTTATCAAAATAAAATCATCAACAAGGTGGAACCATTGGAAGAAGAGTCATCAATAAAAGAAGTTAGAGCTAATTTGGATTGAAGCAATGGCCCAAATCTCTAAGATATGCAATTCTTGGCACTAATTCATTCTTTTCAATGATTACTTCTTCTTCTTTTATAGGTGTGGAGGAAGAAAAGCCATTGTTGTTTGATGAGTGAATTTTAGTTATTTATATTTTGTATTTTCAAGCTTAATTCCATGTAATCTTTAATTAGTTTGATGCCGATTTGACAAGTTCTTATTGTGTGTTTAGGTTATTGGAAGAGTAGAGATAAGGAGAGAAAGTGAGCAAATATGGAGCAAAAAGTAGTGACAAAAGGCAAATAAAGCAGCAAAGGAGTAGAGCTAAAGTAGCATGGGAGTGGGATGATCAATGTGTTAGCGCCGCTAGCGCTAGTGGCTGATCAAACTGCAGGATTAATATTCTTTTTTATTTTTAGGTTGTGGAAAAGCTATATTTTTAAGCCTATATTTAGTAGTTTTTAATGAGTCCTTTAGAGGAGAGTCTAGGGTTTTTCTTGGAGGGATTAAGAGGATTTTTAGAGGAAAAAAGAAGGAGATTTGAGAAGAGCAAAGGCAATTCAAGAAGGTTAATTGCAATATGATGTTCTTCATGAAGGGAGTATCTTTTATTTTTTTTATGAACTAATTCCTTCTTTCTAGGGTGAAGATGTAGCCTTTTATGATCTTTGTTATTTGGATTATTGATTATTTAATGTAATTCTATATTTTTATTCATGGATTTTATTTCAATCTTTTGATTTATGTGATTGCTTGATCACCAATTTCATAAATCTTAATTGATTATCTATGCATGGTTAAGGCGCACACCTAATGCACAACCATGAGCTTTCGTGAATGAGAAAAGTAGAAGGTTAAGGCTCATACCTAACGCACAACCATTCTACTTGGTTCATAGTTCTTGATCTTAATGGGTTTTCACCTCGATTATGTTACACACCATAGGTAATTGGAATGAGTGAAAGCACTTGATTTAAGCCCACACACCAAACATTAATAATTATATCATAGAAAGAATGAACCCAAGCAAGCATTGAATCCAATATTCGAATAGCAAGAGGAGTTATTAAGTAGTAAAATCTGAACCCTAGACCTTTGCCACTTGAGATTTATCTTGTATTATTCTATAGTTTTAGATTTTTGATTATCTCTTTAGTTTATTATTCTTATTAGTTTAAACTAATAATCCATCTTTTTAAAGTTAGTTTTAGTTAATAACTTAATTTAATTAAATTAGTTTACCGTTCTTTATTGGATCAACCCTTTCTCATGCATATTATGCTGCTATACAATCATGCACTTGCGAGGTATTATAATTTGAACCATCATTGTTGTTCCTGAAGCTTAGGCTAAAACCCAAGAGGTGAGGGGTGAATTGGGTACTTAAAAATTTGCTACCCCTTGAAGATTAAATGCCCCTCTAGCAATCAATCCAATAACTCAATCAATGCTCAAATAAAGAAGACAGAAGGATTTTTATAGTGTTTCGAGTAAACACTCTACTCCACTCTTCCAAGAGCACTATTCTCTTAGTGTCTAGGTTTCCACTATCTCTAATAGTAGAAATATAATCAGTGCACCCTGCACTCTTCTAGATTCTAGCTCTAAGGGGCGTATCTATAGTGCTCCCAACACTCTTCTAGATTCCAGATCTAGGGGGCATAGACACAGTGCTCCCAGCACTCTTTTAGATTCTAGCTCTAGGGGGCATAATCATAGTGCTCCCAATACTCTTATAGATTCCAGTTTTAGAGGGCATAAATGGCTCTTATCTGCACTCAAACAATCACATCTCTTCTTGAGTCTAGTCTCAATCACTAGCTCAAGAAAATCACAATACATGAATATCAAAAGTTTAAGCACATATACTTCTCTATAAGCAGAAAGGAAGATTTTTGAAGATTAAATGCAATAGTAAAATGATCTTCCCGAAAGGTAGTTGGGAGCCTTCAAAGAGAGTTGAGGAAGGTTTGAATGTAAGGCTCATGACTCTTGCAAAATGTAATAGGTTTTAGCTTAGTTCTGTAAATGCTCTTAAGAGGGTATTGAATATTTTCTTCGATTCTTCTTTTTGATCCAAAAATACTGAATTTATAACTACTTTGAATTCCAGCCATTGGTGGTAGGTGAACTCCATTAATGATAGAGGACTATTCTAATTAGCACATTTGAATTCTCTGACTTTTGCTTAATCCTTGTCTGCCAAAATGCCCACAACGCTGACCTTGGAGAAGATGATTTCCTAATTCTTAACAAGTGTCGGTCTAAAAGTTGCTAAAATGGATGATTCTTTCATCAATATGGAATAGGCATCATTAATGCTAGACAAAGACCAATAATTCAATTTGTCCGTTTCTCATCTTCACTTATGACAGACAAAGTATTTGTCCAGCTATTCATTAGACAAAGTCCCTTCATCTTCTAGTTTATCCATGGTAAGTAGTAGACGAATCATGGAGGCATAGACGAGTCATTATTTCATCACTTTCATCTGTTGGATTGTCTATTGTAAGTAACAGATGAATTGTAGAAGTGCAAATGAATTATCTTTCTAGCACTTCATTTGTTGGATTTCCTGTTGAATTTTTGAGGCACAAACAAACTATCTTTTCAACACTTTGTCTATTGGATTGTCTGTTACAAGTAACAGACAGACTGTAGGAGCACAAACAAATTATCTCTTCAGCACTCGTCTATTATTATTGAGGTGCAGATGAATTATCCTTTTATTTGTTGGATTGTCTATTGTACATAGTAGACAAATTTAGAGGTATCGACAAATTCCATTACTTCATTAGATGAACTCCATCTCTTGGTCTTTGTTTATTTTTAACAAATGATCATTGGCTTGGTGAGTTGTTTGACTATTGCTCACTTATGATAGATGAAGTCTATTATATGCATGCTACTTTACATTCGTTAGATATAATTTGCACTTTGATAGATGAATGGAAACTCGGTTGATTCCTTCTCATTTAGTGATAGTTCATCTTTTGCTTTTGCACCAGCCCAAGTCTTTTTAGTCAGGCATATCAACACCTTGGGATATCTTCTCTGTGTTCATTTGTTCATGAGGTTTGCAACTTGCTTCTGCATGCTAAATACTTGGTAATAACCATTAGTACATAATATTTAATCAAGTTTTGTTTGTCACCAAGACCATGCATTTTATGCATTTATACTAACATTCTCTTCCTTTTTGATGATGACAAAACTTGATTAAAAATTATCTCATAAAAGATAATCTCCCCCTAAATGTATGTAGTTTGATAAAAATATTTGTAAAGTTTAACCATTCTTCAAGTTGCTATTTTATGATATTTTCCTTGACTAGTTTTATATGTATTCTCCCCCTGATTATTTCAAGAATATGCATTTTCTTTTTGAAATAATTTGCAAATTCATTCTCCCCCTTTTTGTCATAAGAAAAAATATATCACTTGCAGAACACACATGGATGAAAGTAGCTTGAAAAGGATGAAATTATTTTATTTCATTTCAGTACAAACAAAGCTACAAACATAGATAAAAATAACTCATCCTGTGGTTTAAGTGTAGGAGAGGTTGTGTGTGAGACCGCGGATGAGGGAAGGGTGAGGAGTGGAGAATTTTGCATCACAGTGAGTGATACAAAGTTTCAAGGAAGGGAAGAAGGGAAGAAGATGATAATTAGGTGCTTGGAGCCTCTTTCCCTTCTCTTCAACAGCTCCAATCTAATAATGAAGTTGGGTCCAGGGGCAAAGTAGCTAAGATATAATTTTATTCTTGAGAGTCACATCTTGAAGAGAAATACTTCTGATGGGATGGGTGAACTAGAACATTGTCGCGAATAGAAGTAATATCCTCCCTCCAAGAGAAGTGAAGAAACATCCTTTAGTGCTTTAATTTCTACCACTTGTTGGTCTGCCTTTCATATCTTCTTCCTAAATACCCTTCCTTGAGTTGCATTATTGTTGTAGTGTAAAGAAGGATTGCTGGTCATGGGTTAAAATAGACTCGATGTGGAGGCTATACGTGGTAGTTGATATGATTTTTCAAGAAAGAGAGGATAACTCATGCTAAACATAGATTTCGATCTGATATCAATAACTATAAATTGATTCGAGAAAGAAAATGAGGTGTACTCGACTTCGAAAACTATGATCTAGATGATGTACAAATAGAACAGTGTATAAAAGTAACTTCGTTCATCTGAGACTAATTGTGATGTTTTCATTTTGGGAGAGATGTAGTGAGGACTAATTATTTTTGTTACATATCATTGATTAACTTAAATTGTCTATCATATATGGTTTGGTTTGATTTTGATGATCACATTATTCTAAGAATTACATTATGAGTGTAAACCTTTTTGAGATTGATCTTTAAGATATAGGTCTAAAATTTGGAACGTTATGTGATTGTTTAGTTTTGTGAACTATTTAACTAAAAAAGATGAATTAAAATTCCTTATGTTTGACATATACATGTTTCAGAAGTTAGTTTAAATGAGAAGTTCTCTAACTTTTGTAAAAGATGCTTCTAAATGGATATAAATTGATCATATGAATTCTGAAAATGAAAATTGATATATCTTTACTTGGGGGTGAATGAAAATGTTTAAGTTTGCTATGAATGAAATTTAAGATGATTACAGTCCCAAGGTATTTGTTAAACCTGTTCGGGGAACTTCAAGGTTCAACATCTTGAATAAGAATTCAATCCTTAGTCAGATCTTCTATAATCTTTAAAAAGGGTTTAACATCTTTATATGATTCCAGGTTTAATGCATTTATCATATACATGGAATCAAATAATGAAAGATCATTTCTCATGTCATGAATGTCCTTGAATAGATTAATAAACCATCTCTTCATGATCATGATGTTAAACTACAAATATTGATCAGTGGTGCCTACATGTACTATCCTTTGGAGTTAAAATAAAACATGAATGTTGAATTAAATTGTAAATTAAAAAGAAATATTCATAAGAAAAGAAGTCCCATTTGTTAGACCTTTTTGATTATGACAAAAAGGGGGAGAATATGACTTGTTTTAATTCTTAATAAAATTGATATAATAAGGGGGAGAATAGGAAAGGTATGAATAGCATGACATGTTAAATGGTGAAGAACTAAAACTTTTTAATTTTCTCTGAAATGTTGAATAAAAATAATGAACTATCTTAGCACATGAGCTCAAAGGAATCAAACTCCCATGGGTTACATATTAAAAATAGATAGGTGCAATGCCCCACCTCCCAAGGTGCTATGCTCCATATTTCATTTCACTATAATTTCCCCACTTCTAGGGTAGGGTTGCTTTGATACCATTCTATCAGACCCCTCCTAGAGCCTATGTGTTTTACCATTCCCCTATACTTTCCTATTTCTAAGGGAAATTTTGCTAAAACTTTGACAGAGTCTACCCTGTATGATGAGGGTTTAAACCTGTGCAATTATAGAACATATATAAATCTTGAATTTAATAATTATAAAACATTAACATAAACCATTGAACTACCAAACTTACCCACATTAGCCCAGAACCTGAGTGACACCTTGATGGTAGACATACTAGAAGAACACCAATCCATTCACAAAACCATTATGACATGCTAATACATTACTCTTTTACACATGTTCAAAATACATCAATAACTTAATTATTACAATTTTACATGCATATAAATAGACATACAATACAAGGAGTTTCTCATTTCAAATTCTATTAACAAAATGAAACTATCATCTTCTTTCTCCCCACCTTGACTTGTCCACTAAAAACATAATATGAAGGCGTGAGTCCGAGCAAACTTAGTAAGTTAGCATATAGATAACAATATTAAAATAACAACAACAGGTTCTAAATTAGAACATAACTAAAGACATCATACTGCAATCTTATAATCATACAACTATAATCATGAGGCATGTCCTCATCAATCGATTGTACATTTTATACCATTCAATCATATTTCTATCACATTATGAAGATTCAAATTATAAATCCTTGCAAGTGCATGAACATATAGTAGTATAGTATGCAATGTAAGGGTCGATCCCATAGGGAATGTTCAAACCGATTCAATTAGCTTTAGTTACAAACCTATCACTATCTTAAATGAATGTGATTTGAGCTAAGCAAGTTGTTTGACTCGCTGAAGAAACAACAACGAGAAAAATATCGGGCACAGTAAATGATGAGGAAGAAATAAAATGCA
>JAYJMB010005738.1:0-11685 GCA_036873735.1 Pouteria campechiana
TGATTTCTTTAAATGATTACAATTTGGGCAACTGTAATATGAAATTTTTGTATATGAGTTACATGATTTTAAATATGAATTATCTACCTCATACAACCATAATTAATGTATTGTATTAGCATGAATTAAATTGCATTAAAAACAATGAAATTTGGATGAACAGTGCACTGACAGAACACCTTACCAAGTACCCCTTTTGAGGTTGATTAAAACCCAATTTAGTGATGTTATTTTCCCAAAATTAAAATATGTAGTTACAATAGATATAACTCAATACTATCATATAAAATTTCATGAACAAATTCCACTGTTTGATCCCTCAAAAAATATGAATATTAAATACCTAGAAAATGAAATGCTGATAGTGTCCCACCCTTTTGACAATTTGCTTTATTTTTAATCTTCTCATTTTGAATTAATTAAAGCTAAAATTTCTACAAACATTATATTATATTATGAGGAATTGATTTAAAAATATTTATGGTAAAAATACATGTATAATCCTGTCTAACATTTTTTCTTTATATGTTTATATTTTAATTTTAAATTGATAAATTTACATTATTTTGACATGAAATGTTGATCAAACATTTTTCATATTATTTGGAATTTGAAGAAATAATTTTAGGTCAATTGTATATTTACAAAATAGTAAATAAAAATTTTATTTTAGAAATTATGTACATGTATTCTACGCCCCAGGGAGTGCTGGTAAAATTTAATTTTGGCGTCTGATTGGCTCGGAGCCTAGTGTGGCTCATTTTTGTATTTTATGATGGCCGTGGGGCCAACTTGTGTCCATCATTAGGTGAGGAGTGGCCTGGTTAGCCAGTGGGCGGTTGTGTGAGCAGTTGGCGTGGCCGAGCGTTGGTATTGGCTTAGATGGCCTAATTGCTATGATTGGCCTGAGTAGCTTGTGTAGGCGTGTTTATGGAGAACTGGAACTCTTGTGAGGTGATGAAGGCGGGGTGCCACTGGATACAACAATATGGCTGTGTGGACCTGGCAAGCTTCTAGCCAGGAGTGCCAGGATGGACCTGACACATTGACGAGTGAAAGGGTAGTATTCTGGTTTGTGTGCCTCTCGAGGAGGAGTGTGTGTATGATAGTGGGGCAGTATATGGGTATAAGAGGTAATTGTGGATTGGCAGATACAAAAGGGCAGTATGACATATTGGTATTCGAGTTAGTATTGACCAATTAACTATGTATACGATATCATTATGAGTATGTGTATGAAATAATTAATGAGATGTTAATATTAAAATCTTAATGAACCTGGCCACTGACTGACTATGACATCCTGCATATGGCATGACATATTTTGCCTATTTGTATCATTGTTTACTATTCTATTTGGCATTATTTATTACATTATTTATAGTCATGTTTTTCCGCTTACCTACTTATTGAGTTTTGCCTAGACTCACCCTTTTATTTAAATTTTAGCTGACAGTCAGAGGATAAAGCCCAACAGGGTGTTGGGTCTCGTGATGGGGCTAGGCTATGACACCAGTAGAGGCTCTACTCTTTTTCATGATGTACGATGATGTATATTGTTGGATGGATTTTGGATATATATTAGACATGTATATTACTTAGTTTTATAGCATGTCATGTTATGGCATGGGTGTATATGATTTGACAGCTAGGGTGCAGTGTACCCTGATCTTGGTATGTGGGTGTTGTAGTGATGTGTGTTTTGGAGGCGGCAGTTATATAATTTGTGTAGAAAATGGTAGGGCCTGGAGGTGGCCATATTATATTTGCATATTTGTTATATAATTATTATGGTTTAGCATATTGTATATAGGATAACGATGGTAAATCAAGGGAGACTCTGTCAGAATTTTCTCTGAATTTACCACTAGTAACGCTCTAGGGAGGAGGGGTGTTATAGTTTGTTACCTTTGGGACTATATGTTTCTTTTTTATTATTACAAAAAGGGGGAGAGAAAATAATGTAAAAATTATCTAAGGGAAGCAACCATATATAATATGTCTATCACTGCACAAAAAGGAGGAAAATGTATCTAAATATATATAAGAAATTGTCAATTAATCAGGGGGAGAAAACAATAGTTTGTAGAAAGCTTAATGGTGTGATCTATCTAAATATATTCATTAATGGTTTGATCTATTTAAATATATCCATTCATTTAGGGGGAGATTATATTTCATGAGATAATTTTTAATCAAGTTTTATCATCATAAAAAAGGAGGAGATTGTTAGTGTTAATGCATAGTTTTGATGACAAACAAAACTTGATTAAGTTATTTACTAATGAATATCTGTCAAGTGCTTAAGTATGCAGAAACATATTGTAAAAAGATAGAATCTGTGGATAATCAATAAAATGCATGAGGTCAGCACTTTGAAAGAAAAACAAAAAGTTTGGAACATGCTCTAAGGAGTCAATCTGTCCAAGATCCCATACTGACAAAAAAGACACTTCGAATAAAGCAAGGCTTAAGACAAAACTAAAGAAGTAGATACTTCATCTGAGAATTGAATTTGACCGAGACCATGTCAACCAGCTTCATCCACAATCTGAAGTTTGTTCAAAATTAACCTCGAACAAATGAGAAGCGAGAAAACCTTTTCCAAATTTGTCCGAATGAGAGAAGCGGTAACCTCAGACAAATTCAAAGTAGGAAGACCTCATCTGACTTTGTTTGAACAAAAGAAACGGAAGAACAAAAGAGAAGTTTGTCCAAATCCAAGACAGTCAAGCTTTGTCCGAAATTAAATTTGGACAAATGCAACGGAAGAAAAGAGACTTCATTTGACGGACATAAGCCAAAGATAGACATCATCCAAAATTAACTTTGAAAGAACAGAATAAAGAGTCGGACAATTTGAATCAACTAACTTCATCCAAATTTAGTGGCTTCTTTCCACAATAATGAATCAGTTGCTATAGCATCTCCTTGTCCAATGCTTGCCTAAACTAGCAACTTCTCTTCTTCTATAGCAAGAATAGCACTACAGACCAATCAGAATGGTCTTTTACATTTAATGGAGCTCACGCACCACCACCACCAATGGCTAGAATTCAAAGCTAATATAAAGAAGTATTGGTGGGACCAAAAAAATAACCAAGAAATATCAGAGTTCTTTATCGTTGCATCATAATTGAGCCTAATCGTCTTCTATTCACTTGAGCCTTTATACTTGAATCTTATACATCCTTTATTAAAGGCCTTCAACTACCATTTGGGAAGATCATTTAGCTAAATATTCAAGTTTCAGATCTCTTCCCTTGAACTTTCTGTGAAACAATTGTATGAGTGTATTTAATCTCTATATTCTTTCTCATGTGATTACCTTGAGTTGGTATTTGTGACCAAACTCAAAAAATGTTATGACTGCCTATTGAAGCGTGTCATACAAATTGGAACTATACTATTTACAACCCTGGAGCTGATCCAAAAGAGCGCTGAATTGTACATGTTTATGCCCCCTAGAGCTGATCTAGAAGCATTAGGCTTATTGTGTATAATTTTGATGGCAACAAAACTTGGGTTAAGACTTGAGTTTTGCTAATGATGCTTTTAATATAGGAAACTTAAAATATGCTTGGATTGTGTATTCTTTGGTGAAGTTATCATTTGTACAAGCATATTAAAAATGTCTAGAAATGAAGAAACTATCTTGATCTATAATACATTAACTTTGCTTATCATATGTTGGATCATAAATATATTTTTGGTTAAACATAAGTATATACTTCATGGAGTTATCATCTTAAGCTTTTAATATGATATGTAAGTAAAAGCATTTATTCGTACCTTACAAATTGAGAAAATCATGAATGGATAAATATATCCCGATAAGCATGCTTCATAGAGATATCTCTCACATGAAAAAGAAATTATACTTGAATGAGTTTATCCATGTTCAAAGCATTATTCAAATTATTTATCCATGCCTAAAAACTTATGAAGATTGAATAAATGTATTTTGATTTATAATCAATGATATCTAAGTTTCACAAGTGGCAAAGTGTAGAATTGTTGAGTGCAGGACTGCAGTCGCTTATCGCAGTCACCTGCGGATATCGCCTGCCATCTAAGATAAAGTAATTCATCTAAAGAATGCTACAAATAAATTCGTTCAAAGAAAGCACCTGGCGCGCAGGCGCTTGGTCCCAACTAGTTGCAAGTGGATAGCAAGGTGGATGCAGAAATTTTTGTAGATATTTGACCACAGTCACATGGAGTAGCCACTTGCCATATCGCCTGGCGGACAATCACTTGACATAGCTGCCTGCCGACTTCCAATGTTCAAATATTCAAATGTTGTAAGCCTCAAAATTGCTTCTCACTCCTTCCAATGGTCATGATTTTGAAGTTCTATTTAAGGGAAAGCTAAGGAACAATTCAAGGTTGAAGAAGCAAGGAGATTGAGCTTGAAACCTTCCATAAATCTTTGTAACCCTAGGCCAAGAGCTTAAGCCTTCAAATGCTTCAACTTTCTATCCATTCAAGGCCTACTTCTTCCAAGGAAGATTTTTCATACTACAAGGAGTTATTCAATAATCAATCATTCCCAAAATTTATCAAGAAACAAGGAGCTTAAGGGTTATAAATGACAAAGAAAAATCGAACAATAAGAAACCCTATTCAAGTCCTTTAAGTGTTTTCACTCCAAGTGCTACCAAGATTAAAGAGCTTCAAGGATAAATCAATACTACCTCAAGGATGTTCAAAATTACTATAATGTGCTTATTATTTTATCATTTGTATTTATGCTTTAACTTTGTGTACTCATTAGCCTAGATAGAGGCGTATCATTATACACAAAATACCTACATAAGTAAAGTTTCTGGTTAGCTCATGAAACTAGAGTTATGCACCCTATACCAGAAATCTAGAAGTGTTGGGAGCACTAATTATGCTCCCTATAGCTGAATTTAGAAGAATAGTATGGAGCACTAGTTATGCCCCTTGGAGCTGGAATCTAGAAGAGTGCTATGAGCCCTAGTTATGCCCCCTAGAGCTGAAATCCAGATGAGTCCTAGGAGCACTACATTTATGCCTCCTAGAGTTATAATCTAGAAGAGTGTTGGGAACATTAGTTATGCCCCCTAGAGCTGAAATCTAGAAGAGTGTTGGGAGCACTATGTTTATGCCCCCTAGAGCTGAAATTCAGAAGAGCGCTGAGAGCACTATGTTTATGCTCCCTAAAATCTAGAAGAGTGTTATGAGCAATATTTGTATTTTTACTATTAGATATAGTGGAACCTAAGACACAAAGAAACTATGCTCTTGGAAGAGTAGATGTAGGATGGGGTGCCCGAACCACTATAAAAATATTATTGTTTGTATATTTTGATTACTTTACTATTTATGCACTTTATTGCTTTATTATTCATCTCATATTGCATAGCATAGAAGCATAAAAAAGAGAAAAATTGATTTCATAGGGGTTAAGTAATAATTTTTTATTAAACCAACTCACCCCTCCCCTATTGGGTTAAGTTATCTTACGAGAACCAACAAGAAGAGTGCATGTCACACTAGTTTATGCCCCCAAGAGCTGATCTTGAAGAGTACTTAGTGCACTGATTATATTTCTATTATAGTGAGATAGTAGAACCCAAGACACTAAGAGGAAAGTGTTCTTGGAAGAGTGAAATTGAGTGGTGTCTCAAACCATTATAAAAGGCCTTGTGTCTTAATCATTTTGTTGGAATTATGCTATAATGATTTTGATGATAATAAAACTTGTATCGAGTAGAAATAATATGTGTGCTTGATTTGTTAATAACTATGCATGCACTATATACATAATCATGAATGTTTATTTATGCAAATATTATCTTCATGGTGCGTATAATTATAATCATCATTTCTTAAAGGTGTTAAAACATACATTAAGCATGATGCTTTATTAAGTAATCATATTGTGTGATTAATTAGAAATGCATGTTATTCTGGCTTCATTATTTGTGAAAAATATATGAGGATAAACATATTATACTGACATCATAGCAAGTGCAGAAAAGTCTCTAAGTGTAGGATCACAATTGACCATAATCTATTGGCACCTCAATTATCTACTACAAGGATGTTAACGAAGAAGAAGAAGAAGAAGACAAGGCTTTAAGATGAGCAGTAAAGGAGCTTGCTTTATATGTAAAACTCAGAGAGAAACTTACACGGACAAATGCAAAGCTAAGTTAGTTGAAAGAAGGAGCCATGATCAGAGAGAGAAATTTGGACTACTTATACTTGTTCTGATCAAAGTCTGTCCAAGTAAATCACAAGGATGAAGAAGCAACTCAATGGCTTGGCAGACAAAGAAGTAGCCATCCAGACGACCATGCATGAGAAAAGAGACTTCGTCTGACCAACAAAGTTAGAAGAATAAATTTTTCTAAAGATAAGAAGGCTTCATAGAAGGAGTGCAACTTCAGCTGGGTTAAGACGGACAAATCAAGATTGAAGAACCAAGGAAGTTACTATAACAAACCCCTTTTGTTGTTTGAAGTGTGTAGAAAAGCTAAAAAACTCTGCTTTGTCTTTGGATCAAAAGGTCATCTGTTACGATAGACAAAGTTCAGCCAAAGCAGAAGACAATGAAGATGCTGCACAGTGAGCATAGACGAAGCCGAACAGACAAAAATTTACTTGGATTGAATTGGGCTGCAACAGACAAAGGCACGATCATATATAACTTATGACAAACAAATGCAACATGCAAAGTATTCTATCCAAGAAAAAGTAGAACACACTTTGTCTATTACTTACACCAGACGAATGTCACACTTTATCTGTTCAAGCAAGTTGAAGTTAGCTTCATCTGGCACTTTCAACAGACAACAAAGAACAAAATAAGAAGATCTCACTTCGTCTGTTAGTGCAAGACTAAGCAAACTTTGTCTGTCAACTCCAACAGATAACAAATAATAAAAGGAAGCATATCCTACTTCATCTGTTCATATAAAGGAAACTATTTGTTAAAATCAGTTCATCTTCATCAGCACTATTTAAGTTAATCTGTTATAATCAACATACAAAGCATATACACGAAGGATCGATCAACAGACAAATCTTCTGGAGGAATTGTGACAGACAAAGAAGTGTTTTATCTATCAGTCGGTGTAACTTCATACGCATCAAAGTTCATCTGCTACTTAACAAACAATCATTCTAATGGAAGTTCAACTAACAGATAAACCCTAGAAAAATCATTTGCAACTTATGGCAAACAAATGCAGACAGAAATAGGCCGTAAATTGTCGAAGGAATATTGATTTATGTGACTACTTATACAAATGGCATCTACACATAAGCCAACTTCGTGCAGACTCATACCAGTCACCATTTTCGGCCATAAGTGACGCTGTAAAAATTTTCAATGCTGTGATGAGTTAAACGAGGAACACATTTACCACAGCTCATCCTCCTCTCTGATTGGTGTACCAGCAGCTTGAGACAAAATAGAAAGACCTAAACTACCACGGTAAAAAATTCAAACGGTCTTATTCATTCAATGCTGCTCTCGTCTCTATAATAATTGACTACCATCTTCTCCAACAGTCGAGATTTTGAAGAAGCTATTTAAGGAGAAGAAGCGAAATGATTTAGAGGGTAGTGAATGAACCCATTTCAAATGTACTCAAACTACTGCAAATCCTTCTACCCATGGCCAAAAGCTTAAACCATCATCTATCTTTAATAAGCTTAAATCTGCTTATCTTTATGGCCATTGTTTCTACATTTTGGAAAGATCTTTTTATTGTAAAAGCTAAGAAAGATATCATGTCTTCCCCTGTTATTACATATGTAATAATTTTTTGGTTAATCTGAAAACCAAAGAGTTTGTTGTAAACTCAATAAACCTCATTATATTGAGTTGATGGTGATCTCTGAAAAACTATCAAGTTTGCTGGTAAGCTTTGAAACCAGTGAGTTGGTAGTGAACTCGGGAAAACTACCAAGTTTGCCCATAATTTTTGAAACGAGTGAGTTTCCTAGTGAATTCATAAAACCAGAAGAAGTGTTGGGGACACTTGTGTATGCCTCCTGAAACTGAAATCCAGAAAAGGTATCGGGACACTTATGTATTCCATTATGTGGGGTATAGTGGAACCAAGGCACAATGAGTTAGTATCCTAGGAAGAGTGGATGTAGGGACAAGGTCCTAAACCACTATAAAATTTGTCTTGTCTGTGTTTGTGTCTCTGTGTGTGTTTGCTTATTTTCTTTATTCATCATGCATCATTTTATTCGCCTCATGCCACTTCACACACAAGCATGAAAAGAGGAAAATGATCTATCAAGGGTTATATAATAAATTTTTATTTACCCAATTCACCCCTTGCCCCTTAGGTTAAGCCATCTTATGGGACCTTATACATTTGTATGCCAACTATTGATTGCATTATCTGCTAGTGGGGCGCTAATGTAAAAAGGGGCCTTAGCAAAAGTTTTTGATTACCCAATTTACCCATCCCATCTTGAGTATTTACCTAACCTTTATGACCAATAGCAACTCGCTCTAAGTGCTACTAAGTAGTTCCATGTGTCTCTGTATGATCCATCTCAACTCACCTGGCTTGTTAATTTTACCTGACAGGTTGAGTACTGGAAGCAGCCCTAGCAATCTATTATAACACACCACCAAGCATTTGTCTCATTTTCTCAAAGTCACCCACAGTCTCTTTATTGGGGTTTCTAACAACATTTTCTTGTTGATCCATTCTTTTTTTCAAAGTCGGCTCATTCTTATTCTTCATGGTGGGTGATTTGTTGGGTCCAATGCATTTGCAATAGTAATAGCTAGCTGGCTAGCCACTAAATCATCTAGACAGGTATTCCCTGATTGCCCCATTTTTTGCATTAAAAAAATTCCAGTGATATTTCCCAATCTATCGCTAAATACTTCATCCAGTAGAAATGATATCTATAATATGCAAGAAATTTTATTGTTGGTAAAATTTTTGCTTTCCCTCCACATGTTTCACAATTCAATCTATTTCTTTTTGGAAAAAAATTTCAATTTTTGTTGTTATTCTATAACATCCATTCTAATATTTACTCTCTTTTTCACCACTGCACTTCTCCAGCATCCCAGAATAACGATTTGTGTTGTATTATTGGTCTAAGTGCGATTGATCCCAAGATCTATTATGCCTTAGATGAAAACCAATATAAGAGAAGTCATGTGTAAAATGAACCAAAATATCCTCCTTTATTGAATAACCAATTTAATGTGTCAACTCTAAATATAGTCCATAAATCTTATTACAAATGGTTTAAAAATGGGGAGAGTAAATAAAAATGAAAAAAAACACTTCAATCATCCATAAATATCTTTAATAGTTTACCCCTTGATTTTTCCTCAATGTTGATCAGCACCATCTGAAAAAAATATAAAAATGAATGTATGAGTTTCAAAAACTCAATAGGTGGAAAGGACATACACATATAAATCATCCATTTAAAATCTCAACATATCTCTTGATTTCTCATCATTTGAAAATTTACGTAGTAATAAGAAATTTAAACATCTCATGACTAATCTTGTAGACCAAATCAATCATCTAAGAGACCAAATCTAAGCCCTTCAAAACTGCCCACACAAAATCTTGAGATCTAGTCATGTTTTGGAAAGTCTAATCAGTCTATCTAATCTAGAAACTCTAAAAATATGGAAATTAATTACTGATTCATCAAAATCAGACATCTATGGACCCTAAATCGCAATCCAAAAATCTAGTCGTCCAATATAACTTCTGTTTGGGCCTAAACTCAAAAGGCAGAATGCCTTTTCTTCTTTCATAATGGACAACCCTGGCTAAACCAAAAAAGAAACCCATCAAGTTACCGGTCCCATCACGCCACGACCCATCATCACCGTTGTCGCCCATCGCCACCAGCGCCAACCACCCACACGCTGCCATCTAGTTGGGCTGGATGCATTGGCAGCATGTCGGCCTGTTTGGGTTGGCTGGCTAAGGCCAATCAGCTTGTCTTCCCATTTGATTCGACGCAGGTCTGATATTTTCTTAATCAGAAACTCTAATTAGGGCAGTTAAAAACATCATACACATATCTGGATTTTGGATTTCTAGAATCGAAACTCCGATCATCAAATTTTATTGTTACCATCCCAACAATCCAATTCAGCCCATTTGCACGAACGATCTCTACTCTGGATTTGGCAGCAAATTCTGCATCATCACTTAATTTATGATTTATCAAAAATTCTATTTCAAAATATTAGGATTAATGATAATTCCATCATCATCTCAATTTATTAATCTTATTTTTGCCACCATCCAATTGCTCTAAAATTCAAGATTAACAGACTAAAATAAATCTACCTTTAAAAATTCCACCTGCCTAATTGATAGCCCATAAAGGAAACAAAAACGCAGCAACTACCTTTAAGCTTTAAGACGTGCCACATAGCAACTATCAAAAATCTTAATCTTACGGCGTAAAAATATGATATAGGAAACATTCCTATTAATAACGTGAATTTTTAACCAACTGCGAGAAAAAATTAAAATTCTTACCACTTCTAAATCTGAACATTTTCTCATTTGCGAATGACCTTAACTTGCATGGAAAATTTATCCACAATCAAAATCTCGCAAAAACCTGGGTTGTTGCTTATCTCTTATATGGGTCCCCAGTGCCAAGAAGCAAAAAAGTAAAAAAGAAATGTCTAATTCTTTAATGATGACCCAAAATAAAACCCTAGAGACCCTAAACTACTATGCTCATTGACCATAATTTTAACCATCTGACCTACACAAGTTGCTAAAATAATGTTATAAAATAATTATTTTAAACCCACAAAAGTCTAATTTGATATTTCAGGCTCACACAGCCCATTATCTGCAAACCCATTAATCATCCCATATCTAAGATAATAGTCAATGAGTCGACGATTGATCCACATCATCAATTAATCTAATATGTGGAATGCTTAACAGGCAATATCAGATGGTCAAATGGTAAATGATCAAAATTTCAACAGTGTCACATCATCTAGTGAAAATAAATTCACTATGCTTATTCTATCTATATTACACTTTCCAGTATTATTACACTATAAAATAATCTTATATCTGCCATAAATTAAATCTATGTAATTTCTGCATGATCACTTAATTCCTGATTTACCAAAAATTCTGTATTATTATACTTTCCATATGCAGCCACAGCTGCTAATTCTATCTGTATGCTTACAATTTTGATGGAAGTATCAACTAATCCTTTGAATTAAAAGGACGACAAAACAGTCATTGAATGCGGCTGACAGGCCAAGTTCGCTAGCAATCAACATCTGCGGTGCTGTTTTTTCGCATTTTAGACATGTTCTTCAAATCAACTGGCGTAGGTGCCAGAAATTTGACTAGTAACGTTTTATCCATCACCCATCAATTTGTTTTTCTTTACAAACAAGCAGCTCCTGTCAACCTACATCAATAGCCATAATTCCTGTCAACCTGCAGCAATAGCCATTATTAAAGAGCCATAGCACATGGACGTAAGAACCTTCGGCGTGATTGTGTTCTTTCTTTGTCATGTCTGTAACCCGTGTGCGAATGAGTTTTGTATGCGGGAAATTCTAGTATATAGAATTGTCTTGCTGATCTCTCTCTCTCTCTCTCTCTCTCTCTCTCTCTCTCTCTCTCTCTCTCTCTCTCTCTCTCTCTCTCT
>JAYJMB010005739.1:0-11683 GCA_036873735.1 Pouteria campechiana
CCTTAAAAGTGGGTAGGTCGAGGTGAAACTCAGGGCAAATGCCCACCGTCGCGCCTTGAAAAGCGGGGCGTGACATTACTATGATGGGAGAGTTACTTCTGACTAGAGAGAAGTGATGTGGAGGTGAAGAGTAATGAGTTAGAGGTGGAGAGAAATGAGGATGATAGGCTTGACCTCTAAGTGGCTCTGGTATGGATTGTAGAGAGTCAAGTCTTTGGTCAATCTTATCAGCTCTCAGAATCACGGATGACATGGCAATTTTTAAATTTATAATCCATTCTATTCATTTGAATAACTAGAGTAGGCATATAATATTCAATCATTGTCAGCCTATCTTCTAGGTGCTATGGGATGAGTTTTGTAGTTGGAATTGATGAAGTGGTTAGTATGGGTGGTTGATGAGAGGAATTGGGTCTAATGGGTGATGGGGATTTGATGGGATGAGTGTTGCTGCTATAGTAACATTCATTTCTTAGGATTCACTTTCTCTCAAAGTTTCCTCTAACGCTTCTTCTTTGATAGTTCTTTATTCCTCCCTTGGAACTTCTTCTTTTTTCTCAGCTTCAGATTGATCTTCTTTGCTTGAGAATTATTTTCTTGCTTCCACTAGTGAATTCATGATTTCTTGTCTTTCTATTCTTTCTTCTTCAACATGTGAGGAGAGTTCTTGCCTTGTTTTTGTGGCTTGTTCTATGACTTCTCCCCTTTCTATTCTTTCATCAGGTTTGGATCCCTTTAATTGAGTTGTTCTTTAGGTTTTTCTAATGATCCAGCCTTGTGTTGTTAGCTTAAACCCTATCCTTTTCGAAGTCTTATTATCTAATGTGTCTGTATTTCTTAGGAATTCTTCATTTTCTTTTCAGAAATTTACTCCTGCTTCCCTCATTATCTTAGTTAGAGCTATTCCATAGGGTAGGGGAAATCTTGTAGTGCTCTTGATTAAATGAACCTGGTCTAGCATTAATTTGGGTAGATTCATTTTCCTCTTATTCTTGAATGCCCATATAATTTTGTCATCCTTTTTAGATACATCACCACTAGCTCCTCTTCTAGGAGAGACATTATTCATTATAATAAGATATGCTAGCTTGAGATCTACATTCAGGTGACTAGCATAAAGATAATTTCTTTCTCATCAATTTCTGTCTCTGCTAAATCCGAGAATAATTTTGCTCTGGAAGGCCATATAATTTTTTCTTCTTCTTTAGAGAGATCAAAACAATTTCTTAAACTCTCTATGGATAGTTCAATCTTAGTTTCTCCTATCGATGATTTTTCTGTCTTTGTGTTGAGATTATAGATGTGTTGAGATTATAGATAAGTGTTTTCACAAGTATTAGATATAAACTATCTTTGTAACTCACAGATTCATTCCAACATTGGTATCTTAATCATTCACATACTTGTAACTGCATACCTTTTTCTCCAAAGGATTCGAAACTAAAGAATTTTTCTTTTATTATTCTCCTATCCTCATATCTTTCTGAAAATCTAGAGTAGTCAGATGTGCAATTTGAAAAATTACCTCAAGTGTATCAACTTCTCGTCTGACCTTTTTGGTTCCTTTTCTTTGTGGAGAATCATCTCTTTCCTTTCTTTTGCTTTTTGCTCCTTTGTTTCTCACCATTTTGATAGAGAAAGTTAAGGTTTGAAAGGAAATGGAGGTTTCTGGGTGAGATGTTGGAGAAGATAAGAAGAGAGATTGAGATAGTAGAGATTGAGATTCAAAATGAGCTAGAAGATGAAGAGTCTTCTCTGAAAGGGAAATAGCGAGAGTTTGAAAAAGAGGATTTTAGGTATAAATAGATTGAGTTCATTCTGATTTTACCATTGGGTTTAAATTTCCTTCAAAACACTGATTGGTTTTGGTTTTGGATGCTTCAAAAGAGGTCTTCGGAGGCATTGAATAGATTTGGGGTTTTGAATACTATGATACATTACTTTGGATGCTGCTATTGTGCTTTGGAGACTTCAAAATAGTTTTTATGTGAATTTTTGGAGGCTACAAAATACAGCATTGGACTTAAGTGACTCTAAAATTTTATGAGATGAGTTTTCAGAGTTTTTGATTCTATAGTTTTTAGTGTACATATTAATTATTCTTTTGACCTACTAATTTAGGTATCATTACCAAGATATACTTTGTTTAAATTTGAATTTTGTTAATTTTAAGTTAAGTACTTGGTTTAAATTATTATTTTGTCTTTTATCTTTCCTATTGATTCCTTTGACTAGATTATCTTTTGAAGTTTATTTGTTTGATGAATTATGCATTTTATGCACTTGGATCTAGAATGCCTAGCTCTCTTCTGATTTTACCATTGGGTTTAAATTTCCTTCAAAACACTGATTGGTTTTGGTTTTGGATGCTTCAAAAGAGGTCTTCGGAGGCATTGAATAGATTTGGGGTTTTGAATACTATGATACATTACTTTGGATGCTGCTATTGTGCTTTGGAGACTTCAAAATAGTTTTTATGTGAATTTTTGGAGGCTACAAAATACAGCATTGGACTTAAGTGACTCTAAAATTTTATGAGATGAGTTTTCAGAGTTTTTGATTCTATAGTTTTTAGTGTACATATTAATTATTCTTTTGACCTACTAATTTAGGTATCATTACCAAGATATACTTTGTTTAAATTTGAATTTTGTTAATTTTAAGTTAAGTACTTGGTTTAAATTATTATTTTGTCTTTTATCTTTCCTATTGATTCCTTTGACTAGATTATCTTTTGAAGTTTATTTGTTTGATGAATTATGCATTTTATGCACTTGGATCTAGAATGCCTAGCTCTCTTCTTATCATGTTAAAATTTTCGTCTGGAAGTGATTTTGTAAAAATATCTGCTAGCTGATTTTCAGTTGGGACAAATTCTAAGCAAATGTAATGATTTTGAACATGGTCCCTTGTGAAATGAACCTGATTTCTATTTGCTTAGATCTCGAATGTATAACTAGATCGTTGATTAGATTTATAGCACTAGTGTTTTCATATATGATAGGTATATCAACAAAGTTAAGGCCAAAATCATTTAATTGTTGTTTTATCCATAGGATCTGAGCACAGCAATTGCCTGCTGCTATATATTCAGCCTTAGCAATTAATTTCTAAAAGAACCATGAGATAATCATGCTTCCTAGAAATTAACATGATCCTGAGGTACTCTTTCTATCTACTTTATATCTAGCAAAGTCTGCATCTAAGTAACCTATTAAATTAAAATCTGAACCTTTTGAATATCATAATCCAAGATTTGGTATATCTAAAAGTTATTTAAATATTCTTTTTACATCAACAAAATATGACTCTTTTGGATCTGATTGAAACCTAGCACACATGAATACACTAAACATATGTCAAGTCTACTAGTAGTTAAATATAACAGAGATCCTATCATTCTTCTATAAAGTTTATGGCAAATAGATTTACCTTTTTCATCTTTGTCCATTTTTATTGATGTACTCATTGCCTTCCCATACCTTTTCCCATCTTCAATGTTAAACTTCTTTAGTAATTCTTTTGCGTATTTGACTTGGTGAATGAAATTTCCTTCTTTTATTTGCTTAATTTGTAGTCCCAAGAAGAAGTTGAGTTCACCCATCAATCTCATTTCAAATTCTCTCTACATTGTCTTGGAAAATTCTTTGCAAAGATTTTCATTAGTTGCACCAAATTCTATGTCATCAACATAAACTTGAACTATAAGAATATCTTTCATTGCATGCTTAATGAAGAGACTAGTGTCAACTTTGCCTATTAAAAAACCCTTCTTAATGAGAAATTTGCTTAACCTTCCATACCAGGCTTTGGAAGCCTATTTTAAACTAAAGAGGGCTTTCTTAAGTTTGAATACATGATTCGGTTTATGAGGATCTTCAAACCCAGGTGGTTGTTTTACATAAACCTCTTAATTAATATATTCATTTAAGAATGTAAATACAAGAAGCATTTTAATGGCTTCAATCCTTGCAATAGGGGTATATGACTCTTTAAAATCAATACCTTCCTTCTGATAGTACCCTTTTGCTACTAATCTTGCTTTATTTCTTACTACAATTTCATATTCATCTAATTTATTCCTAAAGACCCATTTAGTTCCTATGTCAGATTGATGATTTGATCTTGCAATAATAGTTCATACATTATTTCTTTTGAATTGGTCTAATTCTTCTTCCATGGCTAAAATCCATTTTTCATCTTCTAAAGCCTATTCTATGCAAGTTTGTTCTAATTAAGAAATAAAAGCAAAATTATCACATATTTAGTGATAAGAAGATCTAGCTGACTTTATCATATACATCACCAATTATCTGACTTTTAAGGTGATCATGCATGAACCTCCCACTTTAAAAAAAGTATTATTACCTTTGTTATTTACCTGACCGATGGATGGTTCATCATTTGTTTCTTCTTTATCTATCTATATTTTTGATTGGGGATTTTTTCTTTCTTTATCTTGTATTTTTATTTTCTCCATTAATGTTGTTAGTTTTTCTATCTCATCATCAAAATCACTTATCCTCCTAGAGGAATTAGTACTTTCATCAAATTTTACATGAATGGATTCCTTTACAGCCTTATTTTTCATATTATAGACTCTAAATGCCTTGCTAACAATGAAATAACCAAGGAAAATGCCTTCATTAGATTTTTTTTTAATTTAACATAATTTCCTTTGCCATTATTAAGAATAAAGAACTTAAAACTAAAAGTATGAAAATATAAAATATTTGATTTCTTGCCATAGTATAATTCAAATGGAGTTTTGTTGACTATGGATCTAGCAAAGATTCTGTTAATAATATAACATGTTGTGTTCATTGCTTCAGCCCAAAATTATTATGGGTGGTTGTATTCACTCAACATTGTCCTTGCCATCTCTTGCAAGGACATGTTTTTTCTTTTAGCTAGTCCATTTTGTTCGGGTGTTCTTAGTGCAAACAAAGTTTGAAAAATTCCATTGTTTTCACAGAAATTAGTGAATCTATGATTTTCAAACTCTCCACCATGTTCACTCCTTATCACAACTATATTAAAGCTTTGTTTATTCTGTACACATTTGGAAAATGCCTCAAAGAATTAAAAGGCTTCATCTTTGGATGTTAGAAACATTATTCAGGTAAATCTACTAGGTAAATCTACTAAAGTCATCTACAATGACATATGCGTAATGTTTCCCTCCAAGGCTTCTTGTTCTTGTTGGTCCAATATATAGCAACTTAAGGGGTTTGGTGGTATATACTTCTTTATTTGACTTGAATGATTTTTTTACTTACTTACCTTTCATGTAACCATCACACAACTTATTATCAAATTTGAGTTTTGGTAAGCCAACAACTAGATCTTTATTATATAATCTTTCAATTAGATTTCTTTTGTATGTCCTAGCCTTCTAGGCCACAACATAAGTTCATTATCATTTACAATAAGATATTTGACTTAGATATCATTTAAATCTACCAAATATACATTTTTATATCTTTTTTCAAGTGTTGCAATTGAATTTGAACCATCTAATATTGAATAAGTATGAGATCTAATACAAATTTGTAACCATTATCAAAAAATTGACTTACACTTAAAAGATTGTGTTTTAATCCTTCTACTAGTAAAAAATTTGAAATTGTAATAGAGGGAGGTTGGCCAATTTTGCTAATTCCAATCACTCTACATTTTCCATAATCCCCAAAGGTGATTGTTCCTCCGTTTTTAGTTTTTAGTTCTGTAAACAGCTCCCTTTCTCTTGTCATGTGCCTTGAGCAACCATTATCAATGTACCACTTACTATTCTCTATGGCTCTCAAACACACCTGTAGTAATAAAATTAAGCTATAACTTTTGGTACCCATTTAGGAATGGGTCTAGGTGGGTTAGTAGTAGAATATTTTGGCACCCATTATTTTTTAGATGCTACTAATTATTTTCTAGATATATAGTTGCATTTACAACTTTAGGAACTATTTTAGGAATCCAAATCATATTCTATTTGGGTTCCTATTTTCTTTTATATTTTTTCTTTAATTTCCTATATTTTTCTTTGTTTTAAGTTTAAATAAAGTAATAGTTAAGGTTCTTCTAGTAGCATGATTTTCTGCTTTGATTTACTAAAGTTCTATATTTATATATTGATCAGTTTTGAGCAATGTATTCTCTTGTCTTAATTTGGAGTATTCATTAATTATTCTTTCAAGTTCTCTTTAGTTTCCTTATGTTTAGCATTTAATGTTTTGAAATCTAAATATAGTTCATCTAGTAATTCTTCAAGATTAGAAAGTTTAGGTTTTGAATTTACCTCATCATTGTGGATGGCCGTAAAGCTTATTCTTGTATGATATTCTTCCTGATTTCTTTCTTTGGAGTTGAGTGAGCTAAGTTAAGCTTCATTTTCTTCTTCTTTTTCTTCATTCAAGCTTCCTTGCATCATGTTTTCTAGCATTTCCCATGTAATCATAGCTTTCTTCTTCTTTCCAAATTTTCTGTTATTAGAAATATTCTTTTTGTCACAGTAAGAGTTATACCTTTTCTTCTTATCTTCTTACTTTTTATTTGGTTTTGGTCAATCAAATTTCATATGCCTAGTCGTGTTGAAATTGTAATAGATTGAATTTTCCTTTTTCTTATGT
The DNA here is from genome assembly GCA_036873735.1 of Pouteria campechiana. Lineage (NCBI taxonomy): Eukaryota > Viridiplantae > Streptophyta > Magnoliopsida > Ericales > Sapotaceae > Pouteria > Pouteria campechiana. The sequence continues at coordinate 6,627 of JAYJMB010005739.1, forward strand.
TTACTTTTGAAGTTCTTGGAATTATTTCCAAATCTTTTCTTCTTAAGCATGTTTTTGAATCTTTTGGTTGTCATTGCCATATCCTCATCATCTTCACTAGTTGAGGCTTCATCTAAACATTCTTCATTTTCTTATTCTGCTTGTAAAGCTATTGTTTTCTTATCTTTATCTTTATCTAGTGCTTTTTGTTTCATCAGGACTTCATGGGTCATGAGTGATCCCATGAGTTCTTCTATTGCCACCTTTGTTAGATCTTTTGCTTCCTATGTAGCAGTCACTTTAGGCATCCAGTGTCTAGGTGGAGATCTCAAGATTTTCTTTGCTAACTTGGGTTCTTGGTATTTTCTCCTAAGTTCTTTAAGCTATTGGTGATTTTCTAAAATCTTTCAAACATTTCAGAAATATTTTCTGATTCCTTCATAGAGAAGGCTTCATATTCCTACACTAGTGGATTTATTTTAGTTTCTTTTACCTGATTTGTACCTTCATGTGCTATCTTAAGTTTATTTCAGATTTTCTTAGCTGAATCATGGGCAGAAATCGTTTTAAACCAACAAGAAGTTAGTGCACGATAGAGTTACTTCTTTTCCTTAGCATCACGTTCTACTGCTTGAATATCTTTTGGAATGTATTTGTCTTCAATGTTAGTCACATTCTTTTCATTTTTTACTACAAGCCACAACTAGTAATTTGTGGCAGCTAAGAAATTTTGCATTCTCATTTTTTAGTACCCATAATTGGTTCTATCAAATAAAGGGGTTCTGGAAGTGGCTTGTACTTTAGCAGATGTATTATGGAACATACTGGCCATTTGAATCTCTTCATAAGTTAATATATTGGTAATAAAAATTTGACTAGTGAAGCCTACTTTGATACCACTTGTTAGTCCCTTACACAATGGCAGCTCAAGAGGGAGGGGGGGGGGGGTGAATTGAGCTTTTAAAATTTTTGGCCAAAACAAAAGATAAAAGTCCTAAATAAATAAATAAATAAATAAATAGAACAGATTGCACAGCACACAACATAAGATTTTATTATGGTTCGGCCCTTCCTGGGTTCCTACTCCACTTATCCGAGTCAGTTTCCTCTACTAATCTCAAGTTCTACTAACACCTTGATCAACCTAATTAAATAAATGTTAGTTTTCCTACAAGCTCACCAACCAACTTACTGGTCTTTCAAGCTATCTAGAAACTTTTACAACTTATTAGTTTTCAAAGCTCACTAACAAACTTTTATGCTTTCAGCAAGTTTCCTACTTGCTTATCTCAATACATATGCACTAAGCACTTTGCTTGTGTTATCAAATACTAAAAAGAAGTATACAGATTAATGCCTCTTACTTAGGCAGACTTTACATAAATTCAAAAACTTTAAGTGAATAAGTAAGCAATAAGAATAAGAGATTCGAACTCCTTGATTGAGAAGCAGTTTAGACTTTGAAAGCTCTGACAAAGTTATTGCCATTGGAGTTAAACTTTGAAGGAGGATTTTGAATGCTCAAAAATTTAACTTTTTTATTTTTCAATATATATTCTATATTTCTAAATGCCTCTTTTATAGGCTAAGAAATATTTCCATTGCTAACTTTTGTAGACTTTCAAACGTTCACAAAATATTTTCTTCATCTCATATTTTGTCTGATTTCTGACTTTGCAACAATTTGGTATTGGTTTGCCACTTTGTCATTGACTTTTAATGTTCACATTAATATCGGATGCTCTAAAACAACTTCTTCAGTTCCTCTGAAGTGGCAAGTGAACAGTTCATGTGTTAGAGAAACGATTTTGAATGCACTAAAGAACTAACTTTAGTTTCTCCAAAGTGGAGGAAGACCTTTTTACTTGCAATAGTTTTTTGAAGAGTAGAGTTTAGATTCTCCAAACCTTTGATGCTTCAAAAAGGGTGATTCCCAAGTAAGGTTTGCCAACTCCAAAATTTGCTTACTAACTCCAAAGTATATTCATTAACTCCAATGCGTATCTTGATGATTCCAAAGCATGTCCGGTTAACTCCAAAGTATATATCTTCATGACTTCGAAGCATATCTGGTTAACTCTGAAGTATATCTCCATGACTCCAAAGCATGTCTGATTAATTCCGAAGTATGGTTGAAGACTCCGAAGCATGTCTTATTGACTTTGAAAGTGTCTTAAAGACTCCAAAGTATTCTTGATGATTCTTAAGTATATCATGACGACTCCGAAGGCTTTCCTGTTGATTTCAAAGCATACCATAATAACTCCGAAGGCTTTCCTTGAAGACATTAAACTTTCTATTTTCTTGTTTTAAGTATATATGTAATTTATATAATTATTTTTCATGAGCATTTACTTGGTCTCTTCCTTTGATCATCATGAAGATTATTCTCAAGTTAAGTTTGGAAACATTTTTGCAAGATGCTTGAGAATGAATTGTTAGTACCTCATATGCTAATCTCTCGATTTGCTCTAGTATCTCATAAGGTCCCACATATCTTGGGCTTAATTTGCCTCTAGACTCGAATCTCACTACACCTTTCGTAGGAGACACTTTAAAGAATACCTTATCTCTCACCAAAAATATCAAGTCATGCCTTTATACATTTGCATAACTCTTCTAGCAAGATTAAGCAATCTAAATCTTGTCTTTGATTTGTGTGACTTTCTCTACTATGTCTGCCACCATTTATGGGCCAATTAATGATTCACTTTCGCCCACTTCATTCCAATATAGAGGTGATCTTCATTTTTGGTCATATAATGGTTCAAAAGGTACCATATGAATGCTAGAATGATAATTTTTGTTGTAAGCAAATTCAACCAAGGTTAGATACAAGCTCCAAGCCTTGCCCCATTCAAGGATAAATGCTTTAAGTATGTCTTCTAACTATTAGTTCACTCTTTCAGTTTGCCTATCTGTCTGAGGATGATAAGAAATACTAAAATCCAATTGAGTTCCCATGGCTTTATATAATGCCTTCTAGAACTTTGAAGTAAACATGGATCCATGATCCAAGATAATGGATTTAGGCGCATCATGAAATCTCACTCCTTCCTTATAATAAATCCAAGTATACTTCTAAGCGATAAATGTTGTTTTGACTGGTATAAAATGAACCACTTTAGTTAATCTAACTAGCTACTATTTTTGGCAAGCTTATAATGAAGTCCATGGTTATATCTATCCACTTCCATTCAGGAATTTCAATGGGCTGTAATAAACCGCCTGATCTTTGGTGCTCAGCTTTCACCCTTTGACATGTTAAGCATTTAGCTACATACTTAGTGTTCACCATAAATTATATCACAAGTGTATGATATCAAGTTTGTATATAGTGATGAGAGAGTGTCATACCTATAAGGATTGTGTATTTTAATTAATTGCTAGCTATTGTTATGAATAATTCTAACTTTATCTAGATAGTCGATCAATAAGAAATTGAATAATAAATAAAATGGACAAGCTTTGAATAAAATAAATTAAGGTATGAAAGCTCTAGAGGATTGATTTCATCTATGCTTCATTTATGGTGTTTTTAACTTATTCTAGGTTGATCATTGCATTGGTTTATAGATCAAGAATGTAATAACACTCAACTCCCTCTCCCAAGTGTCGAGCCAAGTTTCAATTCTAAAAATTCTAATTTTGATATCCCTATAAAAATTAGAACATTATGCATGCATTAAGATCTAGGATTCTTTTGAATGATTTCATAAAACCTAGAAGCTCTCCCGAGTCATCTATGATTTTATGTTATGATGCCTAAATCCTATTTGGGGTTACCTCTCCTTAGTGGCAAACCCTAAATATTTGATCATCTAATAAATGGCCAATAAATTGAAAGCATTAACCATAAGACATCATAAATAAACCAAGTGCAAGATCAATCAACTAATTCATTGATTATATCATGAAATCCACATAAAATCCATTTCCCTTCTTGAAGGGAGAAATTAGCTACTCACGATGGAGAATAAATCAAGCAAGTAATGGTTCAACATCATCATAGTTTAAATCCCAAAATTAATTCTACAATTACAAGGAAAGAAAGCAATTGAAATAAAGAAAACCAATGTCTTTCCCTTTCATCTTACCTTCTACTCCTTGAACTCGAGCCTTTTCCTTTTGATCTTCAAAATCTAATCTTCTTCTCTTCAAAGCATCCAGAAAAACACCCAAGAAGCTCCAAGAAAAACCTTGTTAAAAGCCCCAAAAATGTAGCCAAGGAACCCCAAAATGTCTGTACATAATGGTTTCTTCATGTATCCAAGTGAAGAGAAAAACCTGCACACACTATTCATGAGCACCGATATCATGGAGTCCATGTTCTTTGATGCATCTAGTGGGCATCATGGCCTTGCTTTGTGCGCCACTGCAGCAATTCTGTTGCCCATTTTCTACTATTTTGTAAGCTCCATTTCTCTCCTTTCTTGAGCCATCCACATACAACTTCATTTTTCTTTAGTTTAGCTCCGTTCTTCCTATCTCCAATGCGCCTAGAAAAACTAATAAAATAAATACCCCCAAACTTACTTATTTGCTTATCTTAGAGCAAAACACAAAGAATAAACTTTCAAAAGAAATATAGACACAACATTGATCAAGTTTATCATCATAAGGCCTCAATAAAATCAACATAGCTTAGAATAAAACTTAGAAATATCATGCCTGTATAGAATTTTGACTTGAATATCATCCTTTCTACCTTTGATTCCTGGTTCATGTGTAAAACGTTATAGCCATTCCAATCTAATTCACTTCATAATTAGATTAATTTATGTAACTAAGTGAAACATATTCAATGCAGACCCTCATACTTAGATTAATTTATGCAACTAAGTAAAACATAGTCAATGCAAACCCTATGAATTCATAATTTAAGATAGACTATAATAGATATGCATATGATTTCTTTACTTCCATCTTTATTCTTCTTGTTTTCTTTTTGTGATCACACTCCTCAAAATTATCTTCTTCTGAGTTCTTTAAAATGTGATCCCCCTAAATTTTGGGTTGTATTAGTACCACACCCCCAATCTTATTTTCTTTTCAGTTCATGGAGATGTGCTCTGGGC